>JANAVB010011399.1:643678-746809 GCA_029216955.1 Iris pallida | reverse complement strand
TATATATATATATATATATCTATATATATATATATATATATATCTATATATATATCTATATAGATATATGATGTGTGTATATTGATGTGTGTGTGTTATATAAATATATTAGAGGGATAGATAGATATCTAGATAGATATATAGATAGATACTATTATGTATATATATATATATATATATATATATATTATATATATATATATATATATATATATATATACTATATATATAATAGGAGAAGAAGGAGATGAAACAACAGCAGCAGCAGTAGCCTTGCTGCAGCAGCAGCAGCAGGCTAGAACCCCCCCCCCCCCCCCCCCTTTTTGGTTTTTGGCCTATTAAACCCCCCCCCCCCCCCCCTTTACCTATATGTATATGTATATATATAGATATATATATGTATTATATATGGATGGAACGTAGAGAAGAGTAGAAGAAGATTATGGAATGAGAAGTTAGGAAAGAATTAGAGGTTAGAAGAAAAGATTGAAAGAAGTTAGAAAAATAGGAAAAAAGCTATAATAGAAATAGGGGAAAACCGAGTTAGAGGGCAAAACGGAGGTCGGAGTATTGGATTGAGTTGAAACTTGGCGTGGGGCAAGAATACGTGATTTAGATTTTGCGGATAGGCTCCCGGGTGAAAATCGGAGTTGTAGGGCGCCGGTATCGCGCCGTACCATTCCGTATCTTGAAATATTCAAGATACCGGCAATGGACCGTAACATGGACTAGATGTCCATTTTACTTAGGTATCTTGGTAGGTAATATATGTATAGGCTAGTACCTTACTACCCTAGGGAGCTCGGGTCAAAATACCAAGCGTAGGTAGGCTAACTTGATAGTTGCCGAAGCTAAAATTTTACCCTTTTTAAGGGTAAAATAGGATATTGGCCTACGACCAAGATATGAGTTTCAAAGTCCAAGATGGACTTGGATATGGGTTGTAGAGGTTGGTAATAGTTAGAAATAGTCGCCCAGACCTAGTCTTGGCCCCGGTTGACCACGGTTGACTTTTTGGACCAAAAGTCAACTATGGGTCAACGCTTTACCCAAATTAGTCTCGATTTCCATTAAACTTGTATAGTTGACCAAAAGTCAACTATTAGTCACCATTGACCTAGAGTTGACCAGGGTTGACCTAGAGTTGACCAGAGTTGACCAGGGTTGACCAGTTGGCCAAAAGTCAACTGTAGGCCAACTCTTGACCCCGTTTGACTTTCTTCGACTTGTTTTGACCCGTGATGCCTGGTATGACCTAGGATTGACTTGGGTTGGCTTAAATTGACTTGATATGACTTGATTTGACCTAGATTGACTTGACAGGACTTAGTGTGACTCAGTGAGACCTAGTTTGACCTAGATTGCATATCATTCATTGTAAATCATTCCTAAACTTGTTTAAACCTAAATTAACTTACAGTATCTCATATTTAGGTCTTCTGATACCGCTCTGAGCATTGATATACCATACAGCTCAGGACAGCAGGCGAGTACATTCACTGATAGTTTTCGTTGTCTTGATATCTATTATATCCGATTTAGTTGTAGTGTCTTACTTGATTCTCGACACGATAGTTCACGGACTAGTATACGTCGGATCCTGTCATGAGATGTTATTCCCAGATTTTCCTTGGTATATTGGTGTATGATATCCATGTTTCATGTACTTATATAGACATTGATTTGGGAGTGGGCTGATCACCTGCTTTTGAATTCGTGTCATGACGTGCCATGTCCGGATTCATGATACTATCCGGGGATGGGGGAATTATTAGAGGTTATGTGATCAAAGCCTCCCTGTCACTATTTTGCTAGCGCCACCCTCACCTCACGTAGGGTGTAGCAGACACCCCTTGCCGGGTTATCCAGGTTGGCCGGCATGACCCTTTCCAGAGATTTTCCTGTGATTGTCGGGCCAAGTGGATAACCCTACCATGACTCCCTAGCCGATCACATATCGCTCTAATAATTCAAATCATATTTTATATTTATTGTCGTATCTTATATTCCAGTTCAGTATTACTTTATGTACTTTTTACCATGCTATGATTTCATTTACTCACATGCTCTACCTGCCTTTATACTGTACCATGATTTGAGACTAAGTCCTGTTTGAAAGAAGGGTTACAACTCCGGTCCTTGTTTGATTTAAGGGTTGTAAATCGGCTTTCGAATGGTTCCCAAGTCGCCTATATCTTTGTCTTGTATTTCATTATACTGTCTCTTATAGTATTTGTCAATTCACATGAAACTGCTGTTGGTGTTTGTACTTGCTCATTTTCCTGACAGGATATCGTTATGATATTTTACAGATGATTCAGAGGCTGATTGCCCGACCTATTATGGGGACAGGTTAGATAGAGTAGACTTGGACCGTGGCTTGTTAGTAGAGCCACTAGACTTTGCTCACCCTGAGTAGCACAGTTAGTTAGGTTTGCCTGGCCTGCAAGCCAGCTAGTACTTTTCAGTTTCTAGTATCTATTATATATTTTTTGAGACTCTGGACGTTTGTGTATAGCTCTGACTTGTGGATCTTGGACTCATTTCATGTTTTATCTATCATATTTCTTTTCCATGCTATCTACCTTAGTTTGAGATATATGTGATTGAGACTGTATTGCTATGTCACCTCCATTCAGAGTGTATATACTGTATAGGTACATTTATCTGTTTTAGTCATAGTATTTACAGACCCTATATACAGCGTTCTACCGCCGATACTGCGGCGTAGGCTGGACGTAACTACGTGCTCGTGCCCCTCTTCAGGGTGCGGGTCATGACACGTTTTTGTGGTGGCCCACGCAGGTCTCGTGTCGCAATTAGTGCGATCTCGTAATGGTGCTCGACTTAGAGTACTAATTACGAGCCTGCGATTAGGACGTAGGACCTAGGACATGATAGGAGTTTCTCAATCACACCAAGGAAAATTCTGATCTTTTGATTATCATGATTTTTTACCTTGTATTAAATTAACTGTCCTTCTTTGATAATCTACTCATGTGCCATATTGATCTCTTTGTCTCAATTCGTCTCCAGGATGACGAAGACGCACCCACAGGCCACTGGATCGAGTAGTTTGCCTGAGAGATCTGATCAGGCAGAGGAGGAGGTTCATGAGACTGCTCCCAGTGATTCTACTATTCCAGAGACCCAGGCAATTACACAGGGAGGTCTACCACCTCCACCTCAGAGGGTTACGGCCGTTCTTCCAGAGATACTGCCGCCACCACCACCGATACCGACGGATACACATCACATGTTCCTTTTCCTTCAGCAGATGATGGAGACGCAGCAGGCCCAGGCAGAGGCATCACAGCGCCAGTCGGAGGCGTTACACCGACAGATCGAGATGCTGAGGCAGAGTATGGAGAACTCGTATCAGCTTGCCCTGACAGCAGTAGAGAGAGTGGTACCGGGTACGGTGCAGGGCCCTACTGGCCAGCAGCCGAGCCCGTAACAGTCCAGGCCGGGGGACAGTGTTAGACTTTAGAAAGATGAGCTCCAGGGACTTCTCAGGCACGGAGGGTATCCTTTATGCAGACGATTGTCTAGAGGATGTACAGCGGAGCATGGAGCTGGCAGAGCTTCCTAAAGCACTTTGGGTTTCGGCCGTAGCCAGCCGATTCTTCGACATTGTGCTGACATGGTACCGCACGGATCCTCGTGCGTCGGTGAGAGGGCTGACATGGGAGAACTTTCGGAGGCTCTTCATGGAGAAGTTCTTCCCGGACGTGGCTCTTACATCATTGGAGGGCCAGTTCGTGGGTCTAGTTCAGAGGAACTCGTCGGTGGACGAGTATGCAGCTGAGTTCTTCTGCCTTAGCAGGTTTGCTTCCGATATGATCCAGGATGAGGGGCAGAAGGCTCGTAAGTTCCGCAGGGGACTTATTCATGCAGTGCGCACCCGCACCTCGGGTCGCCGTGACGCGACGTTCGATCAGATATTGATGGACGCGCAGATCGCAGAGGAGGACTTCGGCCTTAAGCCGAAGAGGAGCGGAGATACTATGGGGGCGAGTTCCAGTACGGGACCGGCCAAGCGCCCCCACTTTCAGCATCAGCAGAAGCCATTTCAGCAGCAGCCTTTGTTACAGATTCAGCAGGCACCAGCGCGTGCCCAGCAGCACCAGGGACAGGGCCAGAGACCGGCTACTCCGTGCAGCTTCTGTGGGAAGCCGGGGCACAATAGAGAGGCTTGTAGGAAGAGGTTGGGCGTCTGTCTATACTGCGGGGCGCCTGACCACCAGCTGAGGGATTGCCACGCTAGTGGAATCCGAAGAGACCAGGACACAGTACAGCAGGCTAGAGGAGGCCAGCAGGGGCGTGCTTTCGCCATGACAGTTGAGCCCACTCAGGCAGTAGCAGAGCAGATAGCAGGTTCCAATCTTTCGATCTCCTTTCCACATTTGCCTTCTTATAAACTGTCTTGAAATTCGATTCTATCTGTTCTTTGATCGTTGGATGAAATTGATCTTGTGATGTGATTTTCTTCTGAGATAAGTCGTATGGGCTAGGTCGCCTCGATTATGAGATTTTAGAATACTCTAGGGTCATGCTAGCAGGCATAGTGAGGACATATAGTCGGATTATAGTCGTATTTCTTGGGTATAGGAATTTAAGGTTTTCGCTGCCAAGCATGCGGCAATGTAAAAATTTTAAATACCATAATTCTAGATGTATGTACCGTAGTTGAGGACTCTGTGATTATCGTAGCCTTGCTCACTGGCATGACGGAGATTCTGAGTATCATGATGATTGGACAGACGCATACGATTATCGATTTGCATAATTTTTGTGTGTTTACTTGTTTTAATTTTTGAGGATGATTTTTTTTAAGGTGAATAGACTTGTAGAACCCAGTTTCTATTTGAGAGTAATCTTAAATTTTACAATTTTAAGTCATTTATTCCATGCTTGATTTTTGAGATTTTAATCATTTAAGTTTTAAGCCATGACTTGTGATTTTAATATTTACTATTGTTTGGTTTTAATTTCGAGGACGAATTTTTTTTAAGGTGGATAGACTTGTCACCCTCACTTTTCCCAGTTAGGGGTAAAATGGTAATTTTCTATTTTATAATATTTTTAGGAATTTTATTTCATGAATATTATTATTTAATTATTATAGGAGTCGGGTTCGAATTTTATCGCATTCCGAGTTAATTCGGGACCCCGGTGAATTTCGACTTGAGCTGTAATTAGCCTGTTAGCTAACCATGGCCCACCACACTAAACTTTTAGGTTTAGGAGTTTGGATTAGTCTCCCATGAGTAATTAAGTTTAATTATAATTTTTATTTATTTTTAGCAACTTCCGAAACCCATTTTTGAATTTATTTGCATTTAGGCTAGTGTAGGGGCAAACTTGTAATTACAAGTGCCCCTACCTTTGACCACCATGGCTGGTCATATAGTCCACCCCTCCACCTCTCATTTCTTCACCACTAAGTTTCCTTCCTCTCTCTTCATTTCTTTTCTTTCCAACTCCTTCCTCTTCCAAATCCATTTTTAGGTATGCTTTTAAACCCTTATTAATTCTCCTATTTCATTTATTCTTTCACATAAATTAGAGAGGGGATCATTCTCTACAAGTTGACCCTAGATTTGTTAGGTTCCCCTAAAATCTAGTTTAAGGATTTATTAGGGTTTAATCCTTTTGAGAGTGGTGTATATATATATATATATATATATATATATATATATATATATATATATATATATATATATATATATATATATATATACATGTGTATTTATGTGTGTGTATTTATATATTTATTGTGTGTGTGTAGAGGAGGGTGATAGTTGTGTCATGAGAGTGTGTCCATGTGAGTGGTGAGAATGTGTGTGTGTTTGTGTTGTGTGAGGGTGTGTGTGTGTGTGTGTGTGTGTGTGTGTGTGTGTGTGTGTGTTTATATATACATATATATATATATATATATATATATATATATATATATATATATATATATATATATATATATATATATATATATATATATATATATATATATATATATATATATATATATATATATGGATGTGTGTATATGGATGTGTGTATATGGATGTGTGTTATATAAATATATATATTAGATGGATAAATAGATATCTAGATAGATATATAGATAGATAACTAGTTATGTATATATATATATATATATATATATATATATATATATATATATATATATATATATATATATATGTATTATATATGGATGGAAACGTAGAGAAGAGTAGAAGAAGATTATGGAATGAGAAGTTAGGAAAGAATTAGAGGTTAGAAGGAAAGATTGAAAGAAGTTAGAAGAATAGGAAAAAGGCTATAATATAAATAGGGGAAAACCGAGTTAGAGGGCGAAACGGAGGTCGGAGTATCGGATTGAGTTGAAACTTGGCGTGGGGCAAGAATACGTGATTTAGATTTTGCCGGTAGGCTCCCGGGTGAAAATCGGGGTTGTAGGGCGCCGGTATCGTGCCGTACCATTCCGTATCTTAAAATATTCAAGATACCGGCAATGGGCCGTAACATGGACTAGATGTCCATTTTACTTAGGTATATTGGTAGGTAATATATGTATAGGCTAGTACCTTACTACCCTAGGGAGCTCGGGTCAAAATACCAAGCGTAGGTAGGCTAACTTGATAGTTGCCGAAGCTAAAATTTTACCCTTTTTAAGGGTAAAATAGGATATTGGCCTACGGCCAAGATATGAGTTTCGAAGTCCAAGATGGACTTGGATATGGGTTGTGGAGGTTGGTAATAGTTAGAAATAGTCGCCCAGACCTAGTCTTGGCCCCGGTTGACCACGGTTGACTTTTTGGACCAAAAGTCAACTATGGGTCAATGCTTTACCCAAATTAGTCCTGATTTCCATTAGACTTGTATAGTTGACCAAAAGTCAACTATTAGTCACCATTGACCTAGGGTTGACCAGGGTTGACCTAGAGTTGACCAGAGTTGACCAGGGTTGACCAGTTGGCCAAAAGTCAACTGTAGGCCAACTCTTGACCCCGTTTGACTTTCTTCGACTTGTTTTGACCCGTGATGCCTGGTATGACCTAGGATTGACTTGGGTTGGCTTAAATTAACTTGATATGACTTGATTTGACCTAGATTGACTTGACAGGACTTAGTGTGACACAGTGAGACCTAGTTTGACCTAGATTGCATATCATTTATTGTAAATCATTCCTAAACTTGTTTAAACCTAAATTAACTTACAGTATCTCATATTTAGGTCTTCTGATACCGCTCTGAGCATTGATATACCATACAGCTCAGGACAGCAGGTGAGTACATTCACTGATAGTTTTCATTGTCTTGATATCTACTATATCTGATTCAGTTGTAGTGTCTTACTTGATTCTCGACACGATAGTTCACGGACTAGTATACGTCGGATCCTGTCATGAGATGTTATTTCCGGATTTTCCTTGGTATATTGGTGTGTGATATCCATGTTTCATGTACTTATATAGATATTGATTTGGGAGTGGGCTGATCACCTGCTTTTGAATCCGTGTCATGACGTGCCATGTCCGGATCCATGATACTATTCGGGAATGGAAGAATTATTAGAGGTTATGTGATCAAAGCCTCCCTGTCACTATTTTGCTAGCGCCACCCTCACCTCACGTAGGGTGTAGCAGACACCCCTTGCCGGGTTATCCAGGTTGGCCGGCATGACCCTTTCCAGAGATTTTCCTGTGATTGTCGGGCCAAGTGGATAATCCTACCATGACTCCCTAGCCGATCACATATTGCTCTAATAATTCAAATCATATTTTACATTTATTGTCGTATCTTATATTCCAGTTCAATATTACTTTCTGTACTTTTCACCATGCTATGATTTTATTTACTCACATGCTCTACCTGCCTTTATACTGTACCATGATTTGAGACTAAGTCCTGTTTGAAAGAAGGGTTACAACCCCGGTCCTTGTTTGGTTTAAGGGTTGTAACTCGACTTTCGAATGGTTCCCAAGTCGCCTATATCTTTGTCTTGTATTTCATTATACTGTCTCTTATAGTATTTATCAATTCACATGGAACTGCTGTTGGTGTTTGTACTTGCTCATTTTTCTGACAGGATACCGTTATGATATTTTACAGATAATTCAGAGGCTGATTGCCCGACCTATTATGGGGACGGGTTAGATAGAGTAGACTTGGACCGTGGCTTGTTAGTAGAGCCACTAGACTTTGCTCACCCTGAGTAGCGCAGTTAGTTAGGTTTGCCTGGCCTGCGAGCCAGCTAGTACTTTTCAGTTTGTAGTATCTATTATATATTTTTTGAGACTCTGGACGTTTGTGTATAGCTCTGACTTGTGGATCTTGGACTCATTTTATGGTTTATCTATCATATTTCTTTCCCATGCTATCTACCTTAGTTTGAGGTATATGTGATTGAGACTGTATTGCTATGTCACCTCCATTCAGAGTGTATATACTGTACAGGTACATTTATCTGTTTTAGTCGTAGTATTTACAGACCCTATATACAGCGTTCTCTGCCAATACTGCGGCGTAGGCTGGACGTAACCACGTGCTCGTGCCCCTCTTCAGGGTGCGGGTAGTGACACGACTGGCTGATCGGGATGGACTGACATCTCTGCTTGCATGCTGAGATTGATCCTTCATAACTGGCCCAGCTGAAGAATGCTGAGCTTCCCTCGGCAAAACATGAACAAGATAATCAGAAGGATCAAGAACAGTGCCCTTGAAAGTTGAAGGACACAAGATCAAATCATGGGAACAGGAATGACCAACGATCAAAATAGATATCAAGTCAAGTATCATAGATAGAGAATAATCCGAAGGAAATCAATAAGGATAATCGTGATTGAGATATCTAAACATGGTAACCCCCACAAATCTGAATATCTAAAACCATGTCACGCCCCAAAACCAGAATACCGGAGAGCGGGGACAGACATAGCCAGCTACGCGATCCCAAAGTACTTTAATACTCTGAAATTACGTATAAGCTGTCAAGACATGGGGGTTACTCTACATGCCATCAGTCAATCATATGGTTTAACAATCCTAGGTATCTCAATCACAAGCAATTATACAAGAACAAAGAGTACGATCATCATACATACAATAGTAAGGCATCCCGGACCATATCTACATGAATGATCATGAGGCCAGTACAACAGAACTGATGACTAGCTAGAGTATTAGTCGTACATGATAAGGACTAGCTATTGTCTAGAATACACATATCATGTTTATGCCCGTAGGCTACAATATCAAGGAAAATACCAAAACACGAGCTAAACCGTGCTCGGGGCTAAACGCTACAAGAGGAGAATTTACATATCAGTGGGAGGATGAAGAAGAAACCCACTGAGGTACTCTGGTGCTCCGGCTGGTTACCGTCGAGTAGATGGTGCGGTAGATCCTTCGGGCTCTTCTATCAGAACCTGGCCATGCAAAACCAGTGGGGTCAGACCCCAAATAGCAAGCACCACAAAGGAGGCCGAACTATGAACTTAAAACCAGCAATCATAGGCAATCAACAGGAAGAGAAAGCAATAAGTAAAGAAGGATCGAGATTCGTGCAGTACCAATGCACTCATCCCGATCATAGGAAGACAATAAGTAAATCATCATTTGATATAAAGTAAAATGGAGAACATGTTAAATAAATAGAGCTAGGCAATATACGAAGAGAGGACGAAGGTACTGTTCTGGAAGCCAGGTTACAACCCTTAAACCAAACAAGGACCGGGATTGTAACCCTTCTCTTGAACAGAACTTGGTCTCTGATCATTTATTGCTAGAGGTGACAATCATTAAGTGACAGTGAGAGAGTGACAATACAGAGTACAATACATTAGAGTGACAAACCATGCAACCATTATCCTGAAACAATTAGGAACTGGATTTGGGAAGGTGATATACGATGGGATAACCATGGGACTATTCAGATAACCAGGTTACAACTCGTAAACCAAACAAGGACCGGGGTTGTAACCCTTCGTCTGAACAGAACTTGGTTTCTCCTACCATTTATCGGCAAGATAAAATAAGAAATCAGAACATGTAACAATCTTGTACATGATCAAGACAAGACTAGACTGATTGAACCCCATCCAACAATCACGGCCAAGCAATAAGTACGGCTTGATACTTTAACTAACTAGGGTTATCACAAGCCTTAGTTACTAGCAAGATGCAAATGAGATATTCCACAGCCACAAGTCCTGCAGACCATCCAGGTTATCCAGGCGAATATTAGTACAATAAGGGTGCAACACATGACAGTGTGTTGGAAGTGTGCCCTACTCGTCGGCAGGCTACAAATCCATAAGCGCGCCCAGGTAACGGAATTGCCTGTAGCTGGAAAATCTCCTCATGAATACTAGATTATTCTAGTTGTTAACCTTAGTCGATTTCAGTGGTTACCCCTGACCGTGGTACTCAGGGATCCCTATCCTAAACATGATGCAAGACAAGACGGGTTCATTTGTACAAGCACAATCGTCCACGGTGTCCAAGTTATTCAATCTTGTCATGTCAAGCTAGCTGTTGCAACAATAGTTCGAGAAATATCATGTCAGGTTTATCATGTCAAGAGTACGCCACGGCGGGCCACTATCAAGAATTATCATGTCAAGAGTGCACCACCACGGGTCACTATCATGTCATGTTACTTGTTTCTGGTTACTGGTTACAGGTCAGAGTGCACCATGACAGGTCACCATCATGTCAAGCAATTTCACTCATTAAAGAAATATCAAGCTATTAAATGGGGTCGTCGCAATTTAGGCCAGAATAGAAAATACACAATAGCAGTCAGAAACTCCATGAAAGCAACTTGCATAAAGTAATTAAATAACATATTCCTGGAGGCAAGAAAAAGATTTACAACTTTCATGTTGGGAGTGGGACGAAATTCGGACCACAAATCGCGCAAATAAAATATTAAACAATCAAGTGGGACCCATACGGCCCAAAAGTAGGAGAACATACATGGGGCCAAAGAGAGTGGGAGGCCACCCATACAGCCAGCCAAAGCTCATGCGGCAAAAAATAACTGAAGGGGGCCATACGGCCAAGAATGGGTGGGAGGCCATGCGGCCAACATTAAATGCCAGCAAGAAATATTCATGTAATCAGAAAAGACAAAGAGAGTGGGACCCGCAATAAATGTAAGCATCCACTCAAGCAACAGATAAGGGCACGTGGTGTCACGACCCGGACCGACTTTTCGGACGCGAGAGCGTGAGCAAGCCAGCTACGTATCGAAGCGGACTCCAGCCCGACTCGAATACGTAAACGATGTCAAGGCTATGGTATACTGCCAAATCATGGCAAAGGTAAATCTATATCTCAATCCACAATAATGTACGAAACATGAATGAACAAGTATGGGTCGTGGTCTGCAGCCCACTAGCATATATGTCCGATAAGACTCTATGAGGGTAACAAGTGTCTAAAACTGAATCAGGAAACAAGATATCTCATGATAAGGTATGAAAGCACGAGCTGATAATAAATACAATACGATACCTGAATCCCGCAAGCGTATCATCCCATCCGTCATCCAGAACTAATAGCTATCTCCATGCACTCACTAAACCTGAAGAGATCATCAGGTCCTCAGAGGATATAGCAAGATACATAAAAACATGCCTATCTAGCAGTTTATCATGCAATAAAGAAAATATAGGAATTAAACGGAAAAGACCAATCAGCACGAAAATACGACTACACACGACTGGAAGAACCACTACGCCTAGACGAACTGCTGGAGAAGAACACGATATCACGATGTCAATGGATAACCAATCGAATACTCAAACCCTCGTCCTTAGTGTGGACTCGCAGGTTTGAATAACTACTAGCCCTCGCCCCTAGTGTGGACTCGCAAGCTAGCATCACCCTCGTCCCTAGTGTGGATTCGCAGGTGTGAACCATATACTACTAACCCTCGTCCCTGTGTGGACTCGCAGGCTAGCATCACCCCCGTCTCTTGTGTGGACTCGCAGGTGTGGACATATAACTACTAATCCTCGCCCTTAATGTGGACTCGCAGATTAGCTTACTAACTCTCGCCCCTGGTGTGGGCTCGCAAGTTAGCTTAACTACTAACCCTCGCCCCTAATGTGGGCTCGCAGATTAGCTTACTAACTCTCGCCCCTGGTGTGGGCTCGCAAGTTATCTTAACTACTAACCCTCGTCCCTAATGTGGACTCGCAGGTTAGCATCAAGATTTCAAGACAAGGAGGTAAAGCAGTTCCAATATGACTTATTCATCCTATGATATGATACGACTCACGACACGGTACGAGAGGGAACCAATCCGATAGAACCACGACATCCAGTCAAGCATGATAACGATAAGAGAACACGACTAATAAACCAGTAAACACTGTCTAAAGTAAAGCATGCAAATCAAAAGAACTGTAATAACTAACTGATAACATATAAAGATATAGGGATTAACAAAGCATGTAAATCATGAACAACTAGAGAACTATATGTATACTAGCATGCACGATGTACAAATCTTGTGCCAATAATCAACTAGTAAAACTGTATAATAATAATAGAAATATGCATGTAAATAAACTGTAGAGGGAGGCAAGGTATCTTGCCTGGAGGTAGCATGAAGAGCCAACAATAACCGTCAACCGGTAAGCCAAATAAGTCCAAAATCTACAACTGTCTCCGAAAGCTGCGAAGGAAGATCGGAGAATGATCGACTCTACATCGCAAAAACCTGCGTCGAACTCGCCCGGTTTGGCTGCCACTTCTGCTGTGCCACCCCACGCCTGTGTGCGTTGGCCGCGCGCGCGTGGCCTCCTGCCGCCGGCCGGCGGTGGCTGCGGCGCCGTATGGGGTCGGGGCAGGTCGCCTGGGACGTGGGAAAGGGGGTGGCGGTTTGAACTTTAGGGTTTGGGATGTGGTGCTCTCTCGCACGTGTTTTAATAGCAGAGTCGGGGGGGTCTCTGCTCGGGTCTGTGAATGGGATGCCCGCTCGGGCTTGGCTGGGCCTATTCAAATATTTTAGGATCACAAAATACATGACCACACCCACATGTGCAACTAATTTATCTGTCAACCTACTGGCGAGTGATAACCCATACAGAGATATCAATGTGAGTTTGATGATTGTGCGTGCATGTTGACATGTATGCACAATACAAGCATACAAACACAGCACATGAAGAGAAACATATGGAGATTATACATGGACACGACAACTTGGTGATAAATTGTAAATAATCAAATTAACTGAAACTTAACTTCAGGTATATTATGAATGCACCCCCATCAAGCAAGCCCATCACACATACAAAACATGACCAATTGGTGGATATGTAAATTGAACAAATATAAACTTTTGGCCTTTAGATGTTTAAGTGCCCAAGTCATGATGAAAGGGTGAGATGATTGCAAATGCACAGTTGAACTTTGCCAACAAGCTGCCACAAATTGACATGGAAACAATAATGTCATCCAAACAAAACTCTGGATTTTGTAATTGGCTACCAATGACCCTTATAAGAAATTAGTATACTTATGAACTGGGAACTTTGAGTGACATAGAGATCTTAGACTAAAACACCATCATTAGTATCCAAAAAAACAAGGTGAGAAGGCAATGAAATATGTTGACCAAATTACCTATAAGTAGATAAAATAGCCAATTTGATTTATGACAAGTAGCATCCTGGATGTGCATATCATATACTCCCATTACTGGGCCCCAAAAAATCGTATAAATATTCTAAAATGCTATTTAATATTAATAATACCTATAATTTACATATTATAATATTTAGAAAATAATTGACAATTCCTAAAATATATACAAAATATTTGTATTTACCAAACATGTCTACAAGGTCGTTTTTGGTCCCACTACATGACTACATGGGCTTAGATTTGACTTAGGTCTAATCTGGACAGGTTCGGTGCAACCGGGTTCTCGAAAACTCAATAATATAATTAAATAATAATTAAAATATTCGATACGGGTTAAGTCATAACTTGGCCTGGTTTTCCTAGTTAGGACATCACTATGGCTCGGTCTTCCCTACTAGGGCTAATACACTAGTCAAAGCACGCCATTGCACTATCCGTGTCATGATTCCTAGCCGTCTGGTACTTTATAACTCAGCTATGGTTAAAGTCACCTACCGTAATAATTAGTATAAATAACTATTTATAAAATCTAAAAATCATCATGTAAATCAAATAAATAATAAAATATTTCAAAAAAAAATTCGGGAAGGGAGGCTACACGTGGCCACTCAAGTACAGAGGCCATGTGGGTCCCAACAATGAATGCAACAAGGAAAGGTTCACGTGAACCCTTTAATTAATGGTTCACGTGGCCGAACAATGATTACATTATATCATAATAAGCCATACAAGTGGAAGGGGCCATGTGGCCAAAATATTAAATTCAAAGTCCAAAAGTACAATGGCCATGCGGCCAAGCCAAGCAAATTATGGCCATGCGGCCAAGCCAAGCAAATTATGGCCATGCAACATATATGCCATATGCGGCTGAGTATTAGGCCATGCATTATTTATGAAAAGTGCATGCAATGATAATAATGAACAGAATAGGCCATGCGGCCACCCATTAAATCCCATGCGGCCAACCCCTTAATACATAAGCATGTAAGCACATGCTGATGCATGCATTGCATGCAATTCAATTGTTATTACGTGTATGATAATTATTAATGCAGGCAATGCTTTACTTTAATGGCTAATGCATTATTTAATCATGCATTAATAAATGCTTAAGCAAATCTGATGCTAAATATGTTAGTATGCAAGCCTTGCATGCATTAATTATGACATGTGGCTGAAACTAGTTATATATATGCATGTATGCTTTACATGTATTAATTTAATGCATGCATGCGGCTGAGGCTAATGCCATATGCGGCTGATTTTAGTGAATGGCCATGCGGCTAGCTCACTGCATGCTAATGCATGCGGCTAAGTGTTCCAATGAATGGCTATGCATGCAAATAATAAAAGCAAAGCCATGCGGCCAACTTTTGCTCCCAATGCAAGCACTTAGTGCTGATGCATGAAAAATAATAAAAACAATCCATGCGGCTCATTTGCTCCCATATGCGGCCAGCAAGAATTTATGCGGCTCACAAATATTTTCTTATGCGGCCAGCAATTATTATATTAAATAATAATAATAAAAGCCATACAAAAATTCTTATGCGGCCAATACAAACAATAGTGGCCATGCCAGCTAAGCAGTGCCATATACGGTTGTGCAAGGAAAGGCTCATGCGTCCAAAATAATTAATTCAATTAAATGGCCATGCGGCCAGAGAACTGTTCTTCTTCTCCACTTTCTGAGAAGAACACCATGAAGCCATGCTTCCAAGCTCCATAAATTCGTCATCCAGAGTCCAAATCTGGACTTCCATAAGTCAAATTGTGGCAGAATAAAATTCTTTACAACATGGAACCATCAACTAGCAAAAATATGTAAGTTTGACAGACCAAAACCCATAAAAACCAAAAATACCGCAAAGCTAGTTCTACAACAATCCACTCGGTAAAACCGAAAACTCCAAGTTCTTAAGATGCTTAGAATCATGCAAGGAAGAAGATGGAACAAACAAAAATAAATTTGTTGAAGGTTCGGCAAGGTGTACTTGCCTCTCTCTCTAATGGCTAGGGTTTGGTGGAATAGAAAAGAATGGGGGTGAATGAGAAGGGAGAGAAAAGAGTAGCTTATATATCAAGCCCAAGCAATCTCTGTAGGGTGTGAAAATTATGACACGCTGACATAAGACTCAGTACAAGTCATACGTTCAAAGCCATACGCTCAGTCCAAGTCATACGCTCAAGGCCATACGCTCATCCAAAGGCCGTACGCTCAGTGAATATTTTATTATTTTCTGAGATGACAGCACAGTATATATTTAATAAAGGATGAATCTGACACTTCGTCTTTCGTGCAAAGACAGCTGTCCAATGGAGACTAGCCGTCGTATATGTTTTCGAAGAGTCGGTTTTATCTTTTACGAGGACAGCTCAGCATTTCTCATAAATGTAAAAGCCATCATTACTGTCAGTTTTGACAGTCTGTCAGCCATCATATCCGCAGTCACGACGCTCGAGAAGATTTTGTCAGTTATTGGAAGATATGGCGTATCAAAGAAGATTGATGATGGCCACGTGTCTACTTATTCAAACATGCCATGTGTCTACTTATTTCTTATACGACTCCTTCCAACTAAGTGAGCGTATGGATCTCATACGACTTCTTCCAACTAAGTGAGCGTATGGATCTCATACGACTTCTTCCAACTAAGTGAGCGTATGGATCTCATGCGACTCCTTCTCAAACAAGTGAGCGTATGGATTCCATACGACTCCTTGACAAGTGAGCGTATAGTTTCCATATGACTCCCTGTCAATAATGTGAGCGTATCAGCTTTATATGGTTCTACGCTGTCCAAGTAAGCGTATGTAAGACATGTGCCTTCAAAGCTAGCGTATGACTCTTCTTCTAAGGCAGCGTATCACAGCAGTTATGTCCAGAATGATTTTCAACGAGCAGTTAACACACGTTCTCACGTGTCCTGTACTCAGTTATCCACTTCTTCAGAAGTTATGCAACGTGGCATTCATGCCATCAATCTCTCCTGAATATGCTCTATTACATTCAACCGCACGCTAATGTGTCTCCATCAGAATTTGCCACGCGTCCCTGCAGTTATGCACACGTCAAGTAACTACCTTAGCGTATGCTTAAGTACAGTTATCCTGAACTCTATAAAAGAGAGTTTCTTCATCTTCATCAGACACTACAGTCAATTTCAGAGAGAACAGAGAGATTGCCCAGTTGCTGTCCAAGTTCTTCAAAGTTTTGGATCTCCGGGAGTATTTGCAAAATAAACGGAGAATTGACACTCCGTCAGGCTATGATATTGCTCATATTTGTCATAAAAAGCATGGTTGCAACTTCCAAACTCGAGTTGTAATTCAATGTTGTTGTTCACCAAAAAAATAATCTATTTTCGAACGGATTCAATATGAACCAATGTTGGATGAAGATGAACCTCTTTATGCTTATGTCAATATGACCTCCAGAAATATTGGGGGTAGCATACGGTCTGATGCTATATCAGACTCTGAAGATGGTTTTTATCTCGGCATCCGATCCAGGACCGGAGCCTTGGCCAGAGCCTCTTCTTCTTCTCATCCAAGTGGTAATCCGGAGATCACAGAAGACTTCCTTGGAGAATCTAACTTTCCAGTATTGACTCCCGTAAATAGCCCCGGAAAAGATACTGATTCACACAGTGATGATTCAGAACAGACTGTTTCATCATCTATTCCTCGAATGATTACCACTTACATGGCAGAGGGCAATCATGAACCTTCGACTAGCACCGAAGCTCATGAACAAAGGATTTCTTCCTTAGAACAACAGTTGCGAGCTATGGCAGATACATTGAATGCTATGCACACTCTTATGCAAGCTCAGCATCAAACTCAGCAAGTCCAACAGACAGCTCCTCCAGTTATATTAAATACTCCTGTTGTTCCAAACCCGGAACCCTCTACTATTCCGGTGGTACAATCTAATGTTCCTGTACAACCCACTCCAAGTCAGTCTGGAGCTGGGGGTGGTACATATACTGCAGTCCCTCCTCCCAATTACACTCAACAAGTTACAACTTCCCAATCTTCTGGAATTGTTTCTGAAGAGTTAAGGAATCTCCGAACTCAATTTGAGGCATTCAAACAGAAGGATGGTTTACAAAGGTTAGGTATCAAGCAACCTTACCCGATAGAATGGAAGCAGGTATCGTATCCACCAAAATACAAACCTCCGACCATCTCTTTCTTTGATGGGACAACCTCCCCAAGTCAGTTCATTAATCATTTTGAAGTAATGACTGATCAACTGCAACCAAGTGACGCCCTCCTTACTCGGGTGTTCGTTGGATGTCTCAAAGGAACAGCTTATGAATGGTATAGAAGTCTCCCTGATGGGTGCATTACCTCATTTGATGGTTTCAAGCAAATGTTTCTTGAACGATTCTATGAAGGGCTTAACGACATGACCATGTCAGCCCTCATAAGAATTAAACAGAAAAATAACGAAACCACCGAGGACTTCATTGAAAGATTCAGAAGAGAAGCCCTCAAAATGCCTCTCGGAACTCCCGATGCTGTTACCATCGACACTTGCAAGTCGAATCTCTTACCAATTATCAGCATGTGGACAGGGTCCACTCAGTTCCAAGATTGGCCTTCTTTCATTGTCAGTGCCAAAGCTGCCGAGGTCAGTGCTGAGACCTTCAAGGGTCTGGGGGTACAAATGGCTCCCAAGGAATCAAATCAGAGTGCTAGCAATAGTACTCGACCCAATAATCGCAAAGGGAAAGAAGCTCTTGAAGTCAATCTCCAAAGCAGTAGTCAAGAGGTAAAGACTACCCAAGCTACTCCAGCTCCAACAAATCAACAACAGAAACCTCCTCGGCCGAAGGAAGAATATTCTTTCGACGATGATGATGTTCATGGTATCTTTGAATGCTTGCTCAAAGGTAATAAGATTCAATTGCCAGAAATTAAAAAGCCTGATGAAGCCAATAAGACAGATCATCCAAAATACTGTCCATATCATAGAATGCTGGGTCATACAATCCGGTCTTGCTATGTATTAAAAGGAAAGATTCAAGAGATGATTAAATCAGGAGTTGTGACACTGACACCCAAAGACAAGACAGTCACAGCAAATATAATTTTAATGCAGTTCGGTGACTTCCCTCCCTTAATGGTGGAAAGTGGGATTGTTTCTATCCCCAAAGCAACTCTCGAAGTTGTAAACATCCCACCAGCACAGAATGACGGACTTGTTCCTGTCACAACTAAGAAGGGAGAGATCATGTAGATTCACCCGGATTTAATGACGGAGTTTGAAACGTCTTCCTCTTCTCCTCGGAAGACTCCATTATATAAAAAGAAGCTCGGGAAGACTAAGTCATGCAATGTGACTTCTAGTTTCACACCCGATTTTTATCTAACTTCTACTTTCATCTCAGCAGGAAATTCACTCCCTACGGAGATAAAATCTGTACCTCAATTTGAAGATAGGTACAAGCTTGCTTTTCATCTATACAGTTCACAATCTCGTAAATTGATGGCGAAGATGGGTTATGATCTAGCCACTGCTCCTGGTTTGAACTCAGACAAGGGACTCCGAGCACCTTTGGCCATCACTATGAGACATAATCAATCTCGTGTTGGCCTTGGTTTCTGGAATGAAGTTCTCATCAAACATAAAAGAACCAAGAGCAAGATAAAAAATTGCAACATGGTTTCCATAGACCCTGAACCAGAATCTGAAGTTGAAGTTCATGCTGGAACTCGGTCAGGAAAAATATATCTGAAAGATTATGCTGAAATTCCTGAAGAAACTTCTGACGTCCCTCCAGTTACAGCTTCAACACCAGTCTCTACTGAAGAGCCTTTGAATGTTCCTGTTGAGACAGTTCCTTCTAAACCAACGGCAGCTGACAAAGGCAAACAATAAGTTCGCTTCGACAAACCATTGAAGAAGTCATCTCCTACAGGACTTGAAAAGCCTTATAATTTTGATATATTGGCTCAACTAGCCAATACCCCAGCTAAATTATCAATCTTCGAGCTCTTACGCCTCTCTAAAGAGACTCGAGAAACTCTAAGTGAAGCACTACTGCAAGCAAAAACCTGCCTAACTATTCTCAAGAAGTTGGAAACAGAATCTGTTTCTCATTGCCATAATGTATTGGAATTTATTCCAAACATTACCTTTACGCAGGACGATATGCTGCTAGAGGATAATCGACATGACCGTCCTTTGTATCATACAGGATATATTGATTCTATGAAGGTTGATCGTCTCTTGATTGATCCAGGATCTGCTCTCAGTATTATGCCAAAAGCTATGCTAGATGCACTGAAGATACCTGTGCATAGTCTTTCCAGCACTATCACTACCATCTTGGGATTCAATCAAAGAAAAAGTGAGCCTTTGGGCAAGATTCGCCTCAAATTTCAAATAGGCGATCTTCGCACTAAAATTACTTTTTACATCATCGACAATCATGGTTGCTCATACAATGCTCTGTTTGGGAGACCATTCTTGCATGAACATAATGTCGTTCCTTCGACTCTTCATCAGTGTTTCAAATATGTTGATGATAATGGAGAAGTTCAAAAGGAGGTTGCAGATCTCTATCCATTCAAAGGAGTTGAAGCTTACTTCAATGACGCTCGCATGTACAAAGATGAATATTCAAAAGTCTTGCAAGCTATGGATAATGATGATGAGATAGCAAAAGTTGGCACTTTTGTTATTCCTGTAAAAGGGCGTATCACTCCTCCGCAGTCTGTTAAATCATCTGAAGAAGGTTCACTGATAATTCCTGTCAGTGGACGTACTACTTCATCACATGCCCAAGCTCCACAAGACTCACTGATAATTCCTGTCAGTGGACGTACTACTTCATCACATGCCCAAGCTCCACAAGGTTCACTGATAATTCCTGTCAGTGGACGTACCACTCCCCCTCCATCTTCTCAGGCAAGACCAGATACTCTAGTCATTCCAGTCAGTGGACGTACTACTTATCCACGATCTTCTTCAAGGGAGCTCACCTCTTCTGAGCCTTTTGTTATCGATCGTAATCAAAATAAAACTTCTGATCGCTCTTCCTCTCCCCCTTTTGTCATTAATTTGACTAAGTCTGATAAGGCTCAGCCTTCTGTTGTAAATACAGTATCTAATATTAATGAAGCATCTCCTTTGCAGTATATTGATGTCTGTGATCATGTACAAAGTTATTTACAATTGCTAGATAGCTTAGAGTCACTAACTATAAGGGTTGTTCAAACTCTTCATACAGACGTATCATTGGAATCCATACAAAAATCATACTTCGTGGTCCCTGCTAAAAAGAAGGGAGAAAATCCAATCTTCTTTTATAAAGGACCCCAGAATCCTCCTAACTTGGAAGAAGATGACATAAACGACGATACTGGAAGGTTACAACTGCGTCGCTACAGTCAACAATCCAAAAATATCATTAAGAATATGGGTTATGACTTTAGAACCAGTCTCAATAATGGAAAAGGAAGAAGAATGCCTGTTCGAATTCCTCTATTAAAATATGGAAGGACAAAATGTGGTTTAGGTTACATTACTCCTACTTCCTTTATCAACATAGTCCATGAAGATTCAAAATCCGATGAAGACGAACGATCTGAGTCTTCTGATTCCCTCTCTTGGGATTTTGACACGAGTATTGGCGATATCCATCGTTCTATTCTATCCATCAATATGGTCTCCGTTGATGGCCTGCAGGAAAATGATGAAGATGAGGATATTCGGGATACAACCAGATCAAAATGTTTCCAGATGATGAAAAACACACTTCCTTTAGAACGTCGATCGGTACATACTGTTATACAGTGATGCCGTTTGGTCTCAAGAATGCAGAAGCAACATATCAGCGAGCAATGAGCACTATATTTTACGAACATCTCCGGAAAATAGTCGAATGCTATGTTGATGATATTGCGGTCAAAAGTCGACGAAAGGAGGATCATATTCAAGATTTGAAGACTATCTTTGATTTAATACGTCAGCATCAACTTAAAATGAACCCTACTAAGTCCTTCCTGGACGTCTCTAGTGGTAAATTTCTCGGCTTCGTCATTACCGCTAAAGGTATACACGTGGATCCCGAGAAGATCAAAGCCATTCAAGAGATGCGTCCTCCACGCACCTTAAAAGAGCTACGAGGATTTCAAGGAAGAATTGCTTATATCAGGAGATTCATTTCTAACTTATCAGGATGCTGCAGACCATTCAACAAACTTCTGAAGAAAGGTGTATCTTTCGTCTGGAACGAAGAATGTCAAAAAGCATTTGACGATATTAAACAGTATCTCATGAACCCTCCAGTTTTGGTACCTCCCGTCTCGGGGATACCATTTCTTCTATATGTTCGAGCCATGGATCATTCTCTTGGTGCATTACTTGCCCAAAAAAATAAAGATGGCCATGAACAGGCTATTTATTATCTCAGTCGCACAATGACGGGTGCTGAACCGCGTTATTCTCCAATCGAGAAAGAATGCTTAGCATTAATGTTTGTTGTTCAGAAAACGCGACATTATATTATCGGTCAAACGATTCACGTCATTTCCAGAGTGAATCCCATCAGGATTATGATGAAGAAACCTGGTATTCTCAACTACAGACTAGCTAATTGGGGAATCTTGTTAGCTCAATACGATATGCATTATATTCCTCAGAAGTCAGTTAAAGGACAGGCTCTTGCTGATTTTCTGGCTGCTCATGCAATTCCAGAAGATTCTAAATTATATGATGAGATTCCTGATGAAGTCTTGGATTCAAATCTGATTTCTGAAGAAGTTCCTACCTGGCGTCTATTCTTTGATGGAGCATCTAGAATTGGTCCTAACGGCGATATTGTCGCTGGAGTTGGGATTGTTCTTGTATCCCCAGAAGGACTAACTATCCAGAGGGCTTATTCTCTAGATCAATCATGTTCAAACAATGTAGCTGAATACAATGCATTACTCATTGGTCTTCAACTTGCTAAACATCTAGATATTCAATATTTGGAAGTTTTTGGAGACTCCAAGCTTATTGTCAATCAGATCAGAGGAACGTATGAAGTTTGTCATCAGAATTTGATACCTTATCATCGAGTAGCACTCTTTATAGCCTCATCTTTTGAAGGTTTCTTTATTGAATATGTTCGACGAGCCTATAATGCAGAAGCTGATGCTTTAGCTAATCTTGCTGCTGTATTAGCTATACCAATCAGACGTCAGCAAGTGATAGTGGTTTATAACCGAGTACTATTCTGTGTTGAGAATAATTTGGCTTTGGCTTTTCCATATAAACCAGACGAAGATTCTTTCAACCTTGATGCTGGATTAAAGTTTGACAAAATATCCTCGTCTTCTTCCGATTCTACTATGGAATATGTCTTTTCTAATGAAACAGAAGCTATAATTGAAGACTGGAGACGCCCGTTTTTAGATTTTGTTTTGTATGATATACTTCCTGATAATTTGAGTGAAGCAGCGTCTATTCGATGTCGATCTCTCAGATTCTATTATAATCATACGATGAAAACATTATATCGTCGGTCTTACGACGGTCTTCTCCTCCGATGCATTGCTGGTGAAGAAACACAACAGATAATCCGTGAAGCACATGATGGTGTTTGCGGAGCTCATCAACCAGGTCCTAAACTTCAAGAGCGTATCCGACGTATGGGTTATTATTGGCCCACGATGGTGGCTGACGCTATTCAATATGCTCGAAAATGTAAAGCCTGTCAAATTCATGCAGACTTTATCCATCAACCGTCAGAGTTCTTACACCCAACAGCGGCATCATGGCCCTTTGAAGCTTGGGGCATGGACGTCATTGGTCCCATCAACCCACTATCATCAAGAGGACATCGGTTTATTTTAGCAATAACCGATTACTTTTCCAAATGGGCTGAAGCAATCCCGTTATCTGAAGTTAAAACTTCTAGTGTTATCAACTTCGTCAAACATCATGTTATCTATTGATTTGGTGTTCCTCGGCGTATTATCTATGATAACGGACCGCAGTTCGTCAGTCAAAAATTTACTCGATTCTGCGACGATCATCGGATTAATAATTTAGCTTCTACAGTATATAATCCAGCAGCTAATGGATTGGCAGAAGCTTTCAATAAAACAATCATCAAACTCTTGAAAAAGTTCGTTTCTTCCAACAAACGCAACTGGAGCGAGAAGCTTGGTGAATGTTTATGGGCCTACCGCACCACAGTTCGCAATACGACCGGATGTACACCTTTCTCTTTAGTATATGGGTGTGAAGCTGTTCTTCCCCTTGAGATCTAGATTCCTTCTCTGAGAATTGCAATCTCCAATGAACTGACAACAGAAAACAATGATCGTCTTCGACTTCAAGAGTTGGAAGCTCTAGATGAAAAACGATTGTATGCTCAACAAAATATCGAGCTGTATCAGGACCGAATCTCAAAAGCTTTTAACGAGAAAGTCAAAGTCAGAGCATATCAGAAGGGAGAACTGGTCCTTACTGTCAGACGTCCTATGACCATGACACATATGAGCAAAGGCAAATTTGATGCGAAATGGGAAGGCCCATTCGTAGTAAACAAAGTCTTCTCTAACGGAGCATACCAGCTTGCCTCTATGGATGGGAAAGTCATGATGATGCCTATCAATGGCAAATTCTTAAAGAAATATTATGTATAATATTTTCATCATTCCTATTCCCCAGCAAATATAAAATTCTTCTCTACAAAAGTTATTTCGATATCGTTATCCCCAGAGGAAACTGATATTCCACCATGTATCATCTTCCCAGAGAATTTGATATTTTGTTTTATTAGATCCCCAGTGGTTTTAATAAAGATCTTGTATAGAAAATCATGTCCATATTACCTCTGAATTTTCTATCTCAGTATGTATCATATTTTCTATTTTAGGAAAATGATATCTCGTCTTTTGATTTCCGAGTGCAAAGATTATGGAAAATATAATTCAAAGATATCTTTATATCTGAATTCTGTTTTCTCTAATCAGTATTAAACTAAAAAAAATCTTCTTTTGGTTTAATATCATGATAGAGTTGTAAAGTTTATTTGTATATTCTATTCTATTGAAATATGTCATGTATTATTTACCTCTGAACATGTTTTCTACAAAAGAGTCATCCACAGAATTGAAATCAAGCCAAGATGTTAATTTCTTTAATCAGAATCAAAACATTGCTTACAATTGGATTTCAAAAAAAAATTCAGTACATGAAAAATGTAAAAGAACTATTTAGGAGGTGTAATGATCTCCTGAATACGAATGATTACATTATTCATCTTCTCATCATGAGTTTTCTTGATTCGCTCTGATGTTTCAATTCCAATCCTCTGTTGGTCATATTCCACAATAATAGAACTACGGCGATTGGTTTCTTTAATCTGATTGATTTGCATTAATTCTCGCTCTTGCTGTAAAATTTGACAGCGTTCAGCTTCAGATTGACGATCAGCAGCAATCTTTGATTGTTCTTTCTCCACAGAGGCAATTTGCTCCTGAATACGAGCTAGCTCTTCCCTCAATTTTCTAAGCTCCTCAGCTCTTGACGCTTTATCCTTCTCTAAGCGCTCCATATTCTGACGAGTACTTATTATTTCTTCGTCTTTTGCCATTAACTCTTTAGAAGATTGAGCGAGGAATTCTGTCAGAGCAATATGCTGAGCTTGAGCTTCATTCTCCAATTGAGAAATTTCAGCTGCAGTCAGAGATTCAATATCCTTCTTTTTAGTCTCCCAGTATTTTTGGATGTTGGCTTCTAAATCATTCAGGAGATGTTCAAAGAAGACACATTGAGCCTCATAACCAGATTGTCTCAAGGCTGAACGTGGGAAACTAGTCGCTTCTCGAAGACTCGAAAAGGGCATAGTCTCATCTTTCATGAGTCGCCTCGAATATGTATCCAGATATGTATAAATAATATCTGAATACATCTCCATGACTTTTGCTATCCCTGTGTCAAAACTGGGAGTCGCTGCAATAATAGGGGAAGGAGCAGGAGGAGCTTCTATTCTTGGAGCTGAAGTTAGTGCCTTTGGAGAACTCGGCAGATGGGAACTCCCCTCACCCACTTCAGTTTGAACAAGTGGGGCTTGAGTAGAACTCATAGTCGGTGCAGTTCCTACAGCTGTTGAAATAAAAGAAGCATGATCAAAACCAAAAGATAAATAAAGCAGAGACAAGACAAAACTTTGATGAATAAAATATTACCTGGAGTTGGTTCATATTCAGTCTCCTTCGGATCATTCAATCCGGCTTTTAGTCTGTTCCGGGTACTTTTTGACACGGGATTTATTTCACTGCTTCCTGCTCCAGAAGTACTCGGAATTTGAACTTCAATTTCCAGATGCCTTTCCGGCTCTGGTGTCAACCCTGAGTGTTGACCAATGGTCTTCAGTGCATTGATTGGTGTTTTAGACGGTGATTCATCGTCTATCTCCATGTCTTCTTCTCCAGACGAATGCGACGACGGTTTATAGTCAACTTGTTCGCTCTCTGAAGCTTCAACAATTGGATTGAGAGGAGTGGCTTCCTTCACTGATTCTCCCAAAATCAGTAAGTCATTAGCCGTTTCAGTCAGATGCTCGGCCTCTACCGCAGGTTGACTAATTTCCTGCGCATCATCGGCCATTGGTGGAACTGAGCCTATATCAGAAGGCCTAGAAGACTCAGCAGTTTCAGGAATCTCTTCTTCTTCTGTCTTTACAGAGAAATCACAAGCAGCTGCTTTTCTGCAGCCAATCGCATAGCACGATCGGTGGGACTCTCTGCATCCAGACAAATTACGGATTTAGTTTTTGAAACTATTACTTTCCTTCCTATTCTTCTGGTTAAAGGAACAGTAGAATAATTGTCTATTGGATCACTACCTGCTTCATCAACATCTCTGGCTCGTTCAGAAACAGGAGAATTCCCGGGAATAGTAATTCCTCCGCGACTTCGAGTTTCTGCTCGAGTAGCTCTTTTTGCGGCAGGACCCGCAGTACCTTTACTCCTCTTCCTCTTCGGGGTATTGTCAATAGATATACTTTCTTCAGCACTCCCGATAGGCACATGCAATGGTTGATGAAGGTCATCAGAGAAGAAAGTTTCCAAAACATCATCATCAACTTCATCGGTGGCCAGAGGATCTTCTTTGTCATGACAATCCCTAGGCAAGGCGGATTTGGTTGATTTCTTTTCAACATGAATAAAGCTTTTACCTAAGATGCTAAATTTTTCATCAAAGGTATTAGCTGATACATAAAATCTGGCATAGGATGCCAATATCTTAGCTCCTCTTCGATAGTTGACCGGATCTGGCATAGAAAAGGTAGCCCCTGTACCTTTGGCAATGTAATATAGCCAAGCTCTGGCACCATCAACCAACCCGCCTTGATGAGCAAAACACGTCGTTGCATTGCCCACATGCAATTGATCGTAACCAAATTGACGAGCAAATCTGCTCAAAAGATATGGCTCTAGATATATGATGTTGTCACGGCGGCAAATTAAATGAGATAGCCTGATTCTCTTTAGCCATTCATGTTGGACATCATCCAACTCATTAGCACCAACGCCGTCAATCAATCTCCCGGGCATGGTCTCATAACCAATAGGGGGAGCAACACAGGTGAAGCTCCATAGTTCTCCTCTGTTCAAGATGGTTCTGCAATCGGTTAAAGTATCATATCTCCATTTCGGTATGTGCTTGTTCCTTTCAAGGAAAGTGTCATCTGGCCTAGCCATCCCAGCACTCATCAGAGATTCAAAATGAAGAAGCAGCCATCCAAACAAGTATGTAAAGGACATTTCTACCCGAAGAAAGGACGTCAGGCTCTTCCGTGCCAATTCGAACATCCTATCTGTGTATGCCCTTAATCCGGCATTCAGACGGCAGGTCATTGCCGTTAATAGATCCATCTTATACCCAAAAACCAGCCGGACTGCTGCGAAGACGACTCCTCTGTGCATCCTGTCTGCCGAACAGGTGCCAGGAACTACGAATTTCCTCAGCCAAAGCGATATGAAACCGGCCAAATGACCTTCAACGGACAATTCTCGGCTACCCTGTTTAATATAGGTTTCTAACCTATCACCGGCCTTGTAGCTGTCGATGTCTTCTTCGACGACAATGTCATCATGATTAGTCTTCCGGATTAATCTGTTAATCTCGGCTTGACTCAAGGGCTTGAATTTACCGACATACTGCTCGGTCTTTTTCTTCTTTTGGACTTCGTCAGTGCGGCCTTGAAACAAATAAGCCATCCACTTCGAAGAATAACAATTGGAGTCCCCCTCTCCACCTTGTCCCTTATAAAAAGCTTTACAGATGCTGTAATGACACATTAATTCTTCAAATACATAAAGAATTAGTGGGTTGGCTGCAGAAATCTTATTCATTTCGTCAACAAAAGGGATATATTCTTCATAGGGCAAATCTGCCGTTGGTAGCTGAGATATATATGCCATTTCATGAAGGGCAAATCCCATCTCGCCCTTTGGGGTCATGAAGGTGCCGGTCCGATAGTTATATCTCTCCGCTAATCCAAAAACAGATCCGGATTCGGTTTGAAACCATAAGCAGTACACTTAATGGCATCATATAAACCTATCGCCTTCAACTGTGCACCGAAGTTCTGCAAAATCCATCTCACTAGAGCAGTCCATCTAGTATTCTCTGGATTTACTAGACCAGTCAGCCTCATTGACTGTTTTGGGTAGATGGCATTCTTTAATTGAGCAAATTCGTTGGCAAAAATTGGGACTCTGACTGGCTTCAGCAGTGCCGAGTCCTCAGGAGGGATGGTGGCAGGTAACAGTCCTCGCAGAGATGTGACATGTGGTTCAGTACCACTGCGGAACCTTCCTTGACGATATCCAATCCACCCAGCCTTAGCTTGTCGGGATAGAGTAATATCCCACTTCATCTGTCTTTGCTGGCCCGAATGGAATAAACGGGCTATGTTGATACTCTTTGTCAAACCAGTCAAATACATAGGCTGATTTACATCACCATCCCTATAGTAACTGTATGATACTTTGTCCAGAGCAGGTTGGGAGTTCATATCAATAGCATCTCCAAAAAGGAATGCTGGCTTCAAATGGACAACACCATCTACACTCTGTAACGGCAGTCCACTCATCAGGTTCAGCAAAGTATCATCTTCCTGATTGGTCAACGGAGCTATTCTTGTGGAAGGTCCGTCAAATTGGGGAAAACGAACATGTGATAAATCACTTCTATAATTATTTCCCATACTTCCTTCAAATTCTGCTTCCTGAGCCAGAATATCCACTGCAAATGAAGAATAAAGTATTAGAAATCTTCAATGTCAAGAGATGATAAAGTTTAAACATACGCTCAGTTTTTACTAAGCGTACAGCTCAACATACGCTCAGCGTACAGCTCAACATACGCTCGGTTTTTACTAAGCGTACAGTTCAACATACGCTCAGTTTTTACTAAGCGTACAGCTCAACATACGCTCAGTTTTACTAAGCGTATAGCTCAACTTACGCTCAGTTTTTACTAAGCGTATGACAGACTCAAAGCTCAGCATACGCTCAATTTTCTTTAGGCGTATGGCAGATTCAAGGTTCAGCATACGCTCAGTTTTCCTTAAGCGTATGGTTGACTCAAGGTTCAGTATACGCTTAGTTTTCTTTAAGCGTATAACAGATTTTATCTTAAGTGAATGGTTTTTAAAGTTCAGTTTATGATCAATTTAAACATATCAGCGCATGGTTGACAAGATGATCATCAAAAGTTTACGCTAACACAGGAGTTAGCGTATCTCAATGAGACAAATTGCCATAGCATATTCTTTTAAAAGATAGTGTATTTTGATATATCTATCAAAAATACACGTATCTTACAGATATACGCTCCAAACATATTTTTCGTAAAAATGAAAAACATGGAATACGGCTAAACCCTAAAGAGGGAAGCGTATTTGCTGACGTATTGACCCTAAAGAGGGATACGTTTTCTGAGTTTTGTTCTAACCAGAGCCCTAAAAAAGGAATAGTTATTTGTTCATCATCTTCGACCTCACCATAAAGAGGTTTCAATGGCCGTTCACTGCGTGAAACACGCTGACTGGCCGTCTTCTTGGTAATGGCAGTGTCGACGGCAGGATGAGATGACTCTTCAGGGGCTTTCCCCTTTCCTTTCGCAGCAGCATCAATCTTGGGTGCCATTAATGGAGATGGAGTTGAAGACGAAGAAGAAGAAGAAAGATCTTGAGTTTCTGAAAGCTCTTTTCTCTCTCGAAGGCAAAAGCTCTGGTAAAGAAATAAAATAGGTTTTGGAAGACCTATTTATAGAAGAAAGAAAGTAGTTCAAACGGCGGATATTCTTTAAACAAAATCCCTAAAGATTTGCACTGATATTGAGGAAGATAACAAACTCATGCCAGCGTGTCAGGACTTATTCTCACTTTAAAGTTCAAAGTAATTTCGAACTTTTGAAATTCATAAAGTTCGAAAACTTTGAAGGGGGTCTTGTAGGGTGTGAAAATTATGACACGCTGACATAAGACTCAGTACAAGTCATACGCTCAAAGCCATACGCTCAGTCCAAGTCATACGCTCAAGGCCATACGCTCAGTCAAGGCCATACGCTCATCCAAAGGCCGTACGCTCAGTGAATATTTTATTATTTTCTGAGATGACAGCACAGTATATATTTAATAAAGGATGAATCTGACACTTCGTCTTTCGTGCAAAGACAGCTGTCCAATGGAGACTAGCCGTCGTATATGTTTTCGAAGAGTCGGTTTTGTCTTTTACGAGGACAGCTCAGCATTTCTCATAAATGTAAAAGCCATCATTACTGTCAGTTTTGACAGTCTGTCAGCCATCATATCCGCAGTCACGACGCTCGAGAAGATTTTGTCAGTTATTGGAAGATATGGCGTATCAAAGAAGATTGATGATGGTCACGTGTCTACTTATTCAAACATGCCACGTGTCTACTTATTTCTTATACGACTCCTTCCAACTAAGTGAGCGTATGGATCTCATACGACTTCTTCCAACTAAGTGAGCGTATGGATCTCATACGACTTCTTCCAACTAAGTGAGCGTATGGATCTCATACGACTCCTTCTCAAACAAGTGAGCGTATGGATTCCATACGACTCCTTGACAAGTGAGCGTATAGTTTCCATATGACTCCCTGTCAATAATGTGAGCATATCAGCTTTATATGGTTCTACGCTGTCCAAGTAAGCGTATGCAAGACATGTGCCTTCAAAGCTAGCGTATGACTCTTCTTCTAAGGCAGCGTATCACAGCAGTTATGTCCAGAATAATTTTCAACGAGCAGTTAACACACGTTCTCACGTGTCCTGTACTCAGTTATCCACTTCTTCAGAAGTTATGCAACGTGGCATTCATGCCATCAATCTCTCCTGAATATGCTCCATTACTTTCAACCGTACGCTAATGTGTCTCCATCAGAATTTGCCACGCGTCCCTGCAGTTATGTACACGTCAAGTAACTACCTGAGCGTATGCTTAAGTACAGTTATCCTGAACTCTATAAAAGAGAGTTTCTTTATCTTCATCAGACACTACAGTCAATTTCAGAGAGAACAGAGAGATTGCCCAGTTGCTGTCCAAGTTCTTCAAAGTTCGAGTCTTCTTCATCGCATCGTCCAAGGGATAAAGTAATCGTCTTCTAGATTAGATTCCTACAATTGTAATTTTCTCAGATACAAAATAAATAAAGTGAATTTATTTATGGAAAACAATCTCCACCATTCATTCCTCTCCACTTCAATCTTAACCATACACCTCATCTCATGAGAAACCAAACTGAACCAAACCAAGTCAAAGTGGAACCGAACCAAATAAAACCAAATCCAAGTTAAACCAAGTCATGAAAATCCAACTCTTCGAAAAATTTTAAAATATTACGTAAATCGATAAATACGAAATACGGCTCAAATAAACACGTACCGTATAAAATACCGATACAGTGAGACGGGTCTCATATGACTTAAGTTAGACTATGGTCCCACCATACTAACCAAGTCACCTTAGCTAGAGTCAACATCTAGGTTAGTCTCTAAAGTCTCAACTAGTCAAAGTCAAAAATAACAATCACCACTTCAATAATTCAGATTAAAATCAAAATTCACAAAATGACTAAAATATCCTCAAGCTAAAATATGGTAGTGACAAATCTACCCTCCTTAAAAGAATTTTGTCCTCAAAATTAAAAGACGAAACTAAACTGATGAGAAGGATAGACAATCATACCTCAAGGTCCAAAAAGATATGCATGGGTATCGCTCGCGCATCTCATCCTTCCGCTCCCAGGTAGACTCTTCTGAAGAATGATACCTCTATGGACGCGAACCAAGGGTATCACCTGGTTTTTCAGTACCTTCTCTCGGCGATCCAGAATCTCTACTGGTTGCTCTGGATAACTGAGAGTAGGTCCCACCTCAATCTTCGAATGGTCAATTACATGGCTAGGGTCAGCCACATACCGTCTCAACTGTGATACATAGAATATGTTGTGGACACCCACTAGTGCATGTGGCAAGTCTAGTCTGTATGCCACGTCATCGACTCTCCCGCTGATCACGAAAGGTCCGATGAAGCGCGGGCTAAACTTTCCACCTCCACCAAAACGTATTGTACCACGAGTCGGAGATATCCTCAGAAAAACTATGTCTTTGACCTAAACACAAACAAGGTCTCAAGTTACTAAATAATCAAACATGATAAAGCAACACAAACAAACAACCTACTTCTAATCATATCTCTAATCTGTACCTCAAACTCCAAAGGCCTCCGGTGGCTATCAGCCCCATGCCGATGTCTGTCCTGCGCCACGTGAAGTCTGTCCCTAATGAGCTTTACCTTCTCGGCTGCATCAACAACCATCTCAGGTCCCAATAAAGCTCGCTCTCCAACATCATCCCAAGATAAGGGTGTATGATATCTACGTCCGTACAGAGCCTCGAAATGTGACATCTCAATGCTGGCCTGAAAACTGTTATTGTAAGTAAACTCCACCAAGTGTAGGTGATCCTCCCAGGATCCTCCAAAATCCAAGATGCACGTCCGCAGCATCTCTTCGAGCGTCTGAATAGTCCTCTCTGACTGTCCGTCCGTCTGAGGGTGGTATGCAGTACTAAACTTGAGCTGAGTGTCCAAACTAGTATGCAGACTCCGCTAGAAATGGGAAGTAAAGTGACTATCTCGATCCGAGACGATGCTGACCGGAACTCCATGAATCCTGACAATCTGTCGTATGTACATCTATGCAAGCCTCTCAGTAGACGTACCCACTTTAAATGGCAAAAAGTAGGCCGATTTGGTCAACCTGTCTATGATAACCCAAATCACGTCTTTCTCTCCTGGTATACGCGACAATCCAGATACAAAATCCATCGTGATGTGCTCCCACTTCCACTCTGGAATGGGTAATGGCTGCAACAAACCTCCTGGCCTCTGCCTCTCTGCCTTGACCTGCTGACAGACCAAACATCTGGCTACGAAGCGAGCTACCTCCCGCTTCATCCCATACCACCAGATATGCTCCCTCAGATCCTTGTACATCTTGTTGGTACCAGGATGTATAGAGTACTGAGATCGGTGGGCCTCCTGCATGACCTGCTCTTTGAGCTCTCCACTAGGGACACACAGCCTGGAACCGTGCCTCAAAGCGTCATCTTCTACAAGAGTAAACTCACCATCCACTAGCCCTGCTCGAACTTGCTCTCAGATACACCACAGAGCAACATCCTCGAACTGCGTTGACTTGATCCTCTCTATCAAGTTTGACTGAATATGAAGGCCCCACATCTGCATCTGGACTCCTGGTACAATCACCTCAATCCCCAGGCTCTCCAAATCTGTTAGCAAGTGACGATCCATAGTCAAACACATGGCTGTCAGATACCTACTCAAGGCATCGGCAACCACGTTGGCCTTCCCTGGGTTATACTGTAGTGAGATGTGTCACTTTCCATTTCCAGAATACGTATTTTTATACATATACTGCTTAAATATATTTATTGAATAATTATCATGCATTGTTTTGCATTTAAATTCCTTTAAATTTCACGCTAGTTAATTTTCTGTATTTTACTTTCTGTGTTTATACTCTGCTTTAGCTTTGCTTTGGGTTGGTTTATTTTCGGATTTATGATGGTTCATCATGAATCGAACCCAACACCCCCATTTAAGCCCCATCTCCTTTCTCTCTCTTCATTACTTCTTTCTCCTTTACTCTTCTTCTTCCTCATAACTCTCTCCACCTACCAAAACCCATAGGCAAGTATATCTTGCTTCCACATGAGAACCCATTTTTATGGTTCAATTATCTTCCTCTCGTGATTCTAAGAGAGTTTAGAACTTGGCATTTTACATTTTGAAGTCTCATTTTTAGTAGATCTAGAAATTACTATTTTTTGGATTTCATTGGTTCTGATCTATCAAACTTCCTTATTTCCAAGTTTTGTTCGTTCCAGATTATTGAGACTGTGTTATACGCCATTCTGTCCTATGGATTTTTGGCTTGGATTGAAGGTTTCATGGGATTTGGAGTTCGGGAGGAGTTTTACGCTCACGTTATACGTGCCAGCGTAATATCAAACTCTACGCCCACATTTTTACGTATCAGCGTAATATCGAGCTCTACGCCCACGATCATTCGTGTCAGCGTGAATCTGTTTTACGCAAGTCGACTTGGCTTGGCGTATTACTTTTATGCATACTCATTCGTGCGTAAACTTAACTCTTTACGCGTATCAGTTCACGCGTGATGTTATTTTTACGCGTAAAATGTTTTACGCGTAACCCTGTTCTTTATGCATAGCTATGTTCTTACGCGTATTCCTTGGCTTGGCATAATTTCCTTTACGCGTAATATTATTCTTTTACACGTTACTTTTTACGCACACAAATTCATGCGTAAACTTGACTTTTACGCATACCATGTTTTACGCATAATATTACTTTCACGCGTAACTTTATGTTTTACACGTACTCTTCTAGTTTGGCGTAAGACAAGTTTTACGCCCAACTTTTTTTTACGCAGGCGAGTTTTTACGCGCAACGTTACTCCTTACGCGTACTTGCTTTATGCGCGTATTTTGCCTGAGCGTAAAGCGTTGGCGTGAACCGGTGGCCTTAGCATAAAGCTTGGGCATAGACTAGTCATGGCATAGCTCAGCCTTGGCGTAGTCCAACCTCGGTGTTTCTATTGATCGATACTTTATTCACTTTATATCGGCATGGCATTTTCCTATTATATCTTTACGTCTTTTGACATGAACTTGATATAATCATGATAGGTTAATATTGTTAATACATGATTATCGTGTGGAATGTACCATGTGTCTTGATTTGTGTCACGCCCCAGTACCGAAATACGGAGACGGACTTGGCCAGCTACTCCATACGAGGTATATAAACGTCATACGGCGATCGTGGCTGTCAAGAGACAAGGGGGTGCATGCTACAATCAAGTCTCCTATGGTCTCACAGAGCATCTAGGTCTCAATCAATCAAACAAGAAGCAGTAAATAATGATCATATAAGATAAAGCAGTAAGGCGTCCCCGACGCATCATCAAAATGATCATGGGGATCTAGCTTTATAAGTTAGCTAGCCCAGAGAGTCATAGGTACATAATTGTTTTCAGCTGCAGTCTGATTTAATTACAAATTATGCAAGACAAAATATCCAGATTAGCCGGCTAACAGGTGCAGTGGCTAAACGCCAGAACATAAGTAAAGATACTAGAGTGGTGAAGAAGAAACCCACTCGAGTCCCCCGCCAGCCATGCTCCTAGTATGCACCATTGACGTCGGGAAGGAAGTTTGGATCCTCAGGCGCTGCTACAAGATCTGGCCAAACAAAACCAGCGGGGTCAGCCCCGAATAGCAAGTACCACAAGGAAGCACAAAAGTGTGAGATAAAACCCAAGCAAATAATAATAATAATACTAGTAATAATAAAAGCTTCCGGTCGTAACCTCGGTCCACAGCCTGTCCTAGCACGATAGCCCAATCCAACAACCAAACAAGGACGTGGGTTGGACCACGCACTATGACAGTCCATGTCCCTTGGCTACTAACGAAAGTTATAAGGCACAGTCAAGTCATTTTTCAAGCGGCCATTCATTCATGCGGCTTTCTATATTTGGCGGAGTTATCCCCGCGATAATGATTAAAAGGAATCCTCAGATCGTGTCAACCCAGCAGGGCTAGCCAAACCATAAGACTTATAGCACATTGATTATGCACCGGTCCCCCGGAGGGCTACCGCGCTAAAATATATAACACATAGCTCGTAGGAGTCGGATATAGCCATCCGCTATAGGCGAGTGAAACCATATCCGTGGTGGCCAACCCGACACGTCAGGACTGGTCCTGGGGTGGCTAGTAAGGCACGATCTGGGGATTCTTTCCACCCAATGCATCTACCAAGTTAGTTGCCTAGTTAATTTCTAGGTTATTCTCGGAGTTCACATGTCGTGGTCACATGCTCACTCTCCTATATGTCGTACATTGTACGAGTACCCCAAGAAGTGATCCTTACGGGCTCATAGAGTCATACATATGTACCCCCTTCTTGGTGTAATGCGACACACAACAATGCCACGTCATTGCTACTGACCAATTGCTATGTAAATGCTGGACTCTTGGAGGTACTGACAGGTATCATATAGGAACACTTAGCACATAGGATAGCACATCGATGCTCACATAGATTGTACCTTAGTACACACATAGGGTTATCCAGCATACGCATAGGAGTTAGATCAGGAATGAGGACCAAAACACAAGAGGTAAATAGAACAAGAAGGTACTATACACTTAGGGAGTGAAGAGCTCGCTAGTCATGAAGATTCTTGAAGCCAAGACAAAGATCTACAACTTTCATGTTGGGAGTTAGGAGAAATTCTGGCCACAATTCAGCCAAATAGGACTTAAAATAGCCAAAAACAGCCAAAATAGACACTATGCGGCACTATTCAGCACTATGCGACACTATTCAGCACTATGCGACACTATGCAGCATTCTTATGCGGCTCGACACTATGCGGCACTATGCAACATCCTCATGCGGCTCGACACTATGCGGCACTATGCAGCATTCTTATGTGGCTCGGTACTATGCGGCACTATACAGCATCCTCATGCGACTCGGCACTATGCGGCACTATGCAGCATCCTCATGCAGCTCGGCACTATGCAGCACTATGCAGCATTCTTATGCGGCTCGATACTATGCGGCACTATGCAGCATTCTTATGCGGCTCGGCACTATGCGGCACTATGCAGCATCCTCATGCGGCTCGGCACTATGCGGCACTATGCAGCATTCTTATGCGGCTCGGCACTATGCGGCACTATGCAGCATCCTCATGCGGCTCGGCACTATACGGCACTATGCAGCATCCTCATGCGGCTCGGCACTATGCGGCACTATGCAGCATTCTTATGCGGCTCGGCACTATACGGCACTATACAGCGGCACTATTCATCGTCCCTGCCAAAACCAGGACTGATGACATAGAAAATATCCAAATATTGTTTTGGCCAAAACTTCCTCAAAACAAGTCGAAATCTAACTTTTTAAAGGTCAAAATTGTGTAGAATCAAATTTTCTACAACCTATGACCATTAGTTTTCGAAAATAACTAAGTTTGGTAGATCAAAACCATGTAAATACATAAAACCCTAGTTTTAGAAACTTAGATCTACACCAAACTAGCCATTAAAATCAAAAACTCCAAGAACTAAACTTGTAGAGAATGAAGAGAAGAACAATATAGACAAATAATATCAAAGGAAAAATCTAAAATAAAAAAAATGCACAAATCTCTACTTTTGAGCAAGTTGTACTTGCCTAAGGATGGTGGTTGAGGAAAATAAATGGAGGAGTGAATGAGGAGAGAGAGTGAGGAAGAGAATATAAATAGGGGTTAGGTTGGATTAAGAAAACCCTAACCTCTAAACATGCTCTAACCATTCCACTAATGACATGCTTAAAACTACATGCAACCATTAAATAATAATAAATAGAATTATGCAGATGCTAAATACGGGATACCATGTACAGAATTCATGAAAGAATACGTCTATTGGGATCGGGGAGTGACAATTTGGTTTGTGGATAACCAGAATGACTGGAACTCAACCCTGAGAGTTATAGACTCGACCATACTAAATACTAGTTGATTTTTATGCCTTGTCACGAATTGACATTGATTGTTATTGACTGAATATGCGTTCCTAGTTGGAACTAAAGAGACTGACTAGTCGTCTTATTGAAATTGAATGAGACACGTTCATATTAACTATGAACTATTACAATCGATTGACCGATCTCGAATATTGGCATATAGCCACGTACAGACTTCAATTTATTTTTCTAAAAAACAGCATGTGTACTTTATGGTCAAGGAATGATTATTCTGTGGCTAGGTTTGATTGTTGTATTACGCTATGTAAGACCTACAACCTAACTGCACGGGCATCGTTGTAGAGTTGTGCATATCGTACTTTGTACGAAAGTACTCATTCTGAAGGACCATAATCTACGACATGGGATTTCACTTAACATAGAGGCTACTAAGTTAAATAAAATAATAATTGCATGGAGAGAGAATAGATTCCCGAGTTCTTACATGGCAGCCATCTTTGGGACTATTAGTGCCCGACATGCCGGCTGGTTCCCACAGATACTGTCACGACCCGCACCCTAGAGTTAGGGCACGAGAACGTAACAACGCCCAGCCTACGTCGCAGTGTCGGCGGTAGAACGCTGTCCTAGGTCTCAATACATCTAACAGTATAAGACTAAACAGTTTATACTCCCCGAATGGGGGTGACATAGCAGAATGTAAACTCAATCACATCTAAGGTAGAGCATAAAGAAAGATAGATAAAACATGAAATCGAAAAGAGATATAACAGATAGAAGTCTAAGTGTCTAAGATACAAACTCAGAATACATCTCAAAACTCAAATACAGTAATCCATAAATATAACTCAAGATGACTGAAAATAAACTATAAGCAAAAACCTTAGCTATCTATGCAACCTCTAATGTGTCTCCTCTAGGCTAGCAGGCAATCTCCAAGCCATCTGTAAAATTTATCAACGGGTCCAGTCAGGACAGGAGCGAGTACAGTACATCTCAACAATATCATAACAGGTTAGGAAATATAAACATGCTAGAGAGTAAGATACAGGATCTGAAGAAATAACATGATAAAAAAGAGAGAGACTGTAAGTAAATAGCTACACTTTATAGAGAACTATCAGTGACTAGTGATTCAGAGCACAAGATGGTTATGTAAACGGCACAATGTTGTACACGAGTAATCTACAGAGGTTGTACACGAGTAATCTACTAGATTGATTACATAACCACTTCTACTCCCCCGCCCCAATCAATACACAAGGATCAAGCTAAGTTATGTTATTGCACATGAAGTATAGTCGCACACGAGATCATGTGAATATATGAATATACACGATTTCATACGATTTGTACACGAATATCACGAATACAAGGAGTACACGATGCTCACGATAAAGTACACGAACACGAATACCCGATGTATCCGCTAAGGGGATAACATCGCACAACAAGATCCATATAGTACTAATCCGTGTTTCCAACGTGTCAGCATCATGTAAAGTAATCTAAAGCAGAAAATATAATCCTAAACAAGATATAAAATGATCAGAGAATGTACTCGCCTGGTATCTGAATGTCCAAAGTAAGTATACTGTCCGAGGAGAGGTGTCTGGCTCCTAATCAGAACAGCACAAGTCACAACATGTCCAGAAGGGTAATATAAAGCACTACAATGCATTCTACATGAATCTAGGTCAAACTAGGCCAAAGTCAACCCTTGGTCAACTCTGGTCAACTGCACTAGTCAAACTAGGTCAAAAGGTCATGTCCTAATCCAGCAAGTCTTACTAGGCCTAACCAAGACTATTCTAGCAAGCACACATCAATACAAGGCTATACAAGCCAATATACACCCAACTCTATATAGTATGCAATTATTCAATACTCAAATAGGCAAGAATTCACATTGGATATACACTAGGTAATCTATTACTTTAAGCTATATATGTCTACACATATATACACATGCATATATTGGTATTCAATATTAGGTCTATAATCATGGTATTTCAAATGGTTATATAAACTTATATATTACAACACAATATGCTAACATATATATAATATACATACATAGCTAAGTTAACTATATTCATAAATACTTATTTAAGAGGCTATGTGTGTGTATGTGAACATGGCAAAGGGGCAAGTGAGGGTTAAATGGGCATACATAGTGTATACATATCAAAGAGTGTCAAAGTGTCAAGTGTGATAGTGTCAACATAGTGTAAGGGGGTACATGAGGTAATATAGGATTTGTGTTAACATAGAACATTACATCTCATTAACTTGTATATTGTATACATTACATCTATTATTATATTACATTCATGCTTGCATTCATTCATCATTCATTTATTCTCTTGCACTACTATATGCACCATACATTACATACTATGGAACCTACATATTCATTACAAGCCATACTTATACATACTTACATTAGATAGGATACTTACACCTCATACATTATTTATTTAAACATTTACTCATGCTTGTATTCTCTATTTAATTACATAATGTATATACATTAACATGGGTTAAAATCAAATAGAACATTATATTACACACAAGGGTGCACAAAATGCATATGCCGAATAGTAACTCCTACTAATAATCAATACTGTACCATCTCAGCATGAATAAAAATCTAGGATTAAAGTATGTTATAGATCTATGTGTTAGCTTTCCGAAACTTCAAACGGATCGCATTTTCGTTTTCGGAAACTCCCGAAATCACAAAAACACCGAGAACGCGTTTGTCTTTCGTACAGCTGACACTCAAATAATTCTCCAGAAAGTTACATAAAGAATTAGGACTATTAATATATGTTTTTGGAAATCTAACTTCAATACACTTCTTTTAAAAAAAATGAAAGATTAAACCGAGCTTTGAGCTAGAAGTTATGACATTTCTAAGTTAGGGCTGAAATTAAAAACGTGGATAAAAATCATGAAAGATTTGGGTAGTTTGAGACAAAAGAACACAAGTATATAACATAATATATCAAGAAATCACTCTTTACACTAATATATATATATATATATATATATGAGACACTATAGAACACATCTCCAATACAAAAATATGAGATTAAACATGTAATAATTCATTCATACATAACAACAACACATAGTGTATCCAAATTTGGGATTTTTTCACATGGACACAACCACAACACAAAGGACACTCCTATGACCTCCAAATGGACACGAAATGGACCCAAATGGAGATACAACCATGGGGGTCATTCCTATGGGTTCAAAATAGACCTATATGCATGAGAAAATAAAAAGGAGAAGGGATTTATACCTTCCGGGAGATCAAATCGAAGAAAAGCCTTCCCGGAGCGACACCGACACGTAGAGATTCCAAAATGACACGAACGAGCTCCGAATCCTTCCAAACTTGGGTAGCTTCCTCCTTGGCTAGAATGGAGAAGGAAAGAAGAAGATTTGGTGGCGAAATGGAAGGATTTGGTGGAGAAATTGCTAGGGATTGCTCTCTAGAAATTTGGGAAAGAACAAGAGAGAGAGTGTGGATGAGAATAATGAAATGAACTTGAGCCTATCCTCTCCCAAAGTGGCTGGCCATATGGGGCTATTTTTCCTATTATGGTAAGGTCCAAAATGCCCCCACTAACCTATTCTATGAGTATTAGGAAAGGGCTAATTGGTTGGGGCTAAATTAGTCATTCTAAAGTCTCTAATCACACTAACCTTATCCATAATAATTAGTCTAACCTCTAACTAAAATATTTCTATCATGTGGACTAAATTTAATATTATGTGGGCCATGCCTAACTAGTGTGTGGGTCCCACTAGAGTCAAACTACCCCCGGGTCCCCGTTTCAAGTCGGATTGAGTTAAAATTCGAACCCGACTCAAATAACCCCAAAACAATATCATAAATAATAAAATAATATCAAAATAATTCAAAGAGGTCAAATGCAAAAATATCCTTAGGCCAAAAATAACATTAAAATATCATAATCACATGGTTAGGCTCTAGGTCAAACAGTCTCTAGGGTTTCACTAGCAAAACGTCAAAACCATAAGTCATTGATTTAAATAATTTTAAAATGATTTAAAATCACCAAAAATCATATCATGAATTAAATATCATTATTAAAATAATTATAAACATGAAATTTCAAAATTACCCTCATTTGGGAAACTGGGTGCTACAACTCTACCCACCTTAGAAAAATTTCGTCCTCGAAATTTAAGATCGATCGTACTCCTTCTAGAGCCTCTAACCTACCCAATATCTAAGGTAACACTTCCTAACACTGGAATAATAAACGGACATCTAAAAAGTGTCAATCTAGGAATACCTCCAATACTGCTCTGCTGTACGGCGGTAATGGAACTTCAATAAAATATGTGTAGAAGAATGGAATTTCACAACCAGAAAGCCCATGCGCCAGACACTACATGCGCCAGAACTTAGACGAAGAACTTCACAGCAAAGTCAATAAGTATAGACATTTGAAGAAGGACTTTTTATTTATATATATATAAAAGTCTATTACATGTCTAAAAAAGGTTGTACAAAGGAGAATTTCTACAAAGGAAAGATCCTAAGTCTACAGCCAGCGGCCACCATGCGCCTCCATTTAGGCGCAGCAGTCATCATGCGCTGCCAGTCACCATGCGCTGTCAGTCAGGCGCAGCAGACATCATGCGCCTCCAACCAGGCACATCCCACCATATCTTCAGCAGCTCAGTCATGTACATCCAGCTCAGTTATGTGCATCCCTTCAGCCAAATTCTTCCAGCCAGGCTCACCTGGCCGAGCAGAGCCCAATTATGTGCCGCTCTTCCAACCAGGCTCGCCCGATAAATGCTTCGACACAAAGCATTTAACCCTCTGGCTGGAACCAAGGAAGAGAAGAGCACCGCAAATGCTGTGGCCAGGGGAGGCTTCGAAAGAGCCTCCAAAGCCGAAGGAAGACCGTGATCGAAACCACGGCTAAAGGAGCAGCTTTCGACATGATCAAAGTGGGAAAATCCCACTTTGCAGGAAGAGAGAGCCTTGCACCGCCATTCCGATCTACGGCTCTTCCGGAATAACGGAGACGAGGCTCGAGCATCCCTATCTTTGGATGCAACAGGCACCTTCCGTCTGCCTCAGAAGCCCTCGACTCCGTCTTTTGGATGTAACAGTCACCTTCAAGTGCATCAAAGACAACACAGCGTCTCATCTTCACCCTCGGGAGCACTTCGTCAGCAGAATGCACCCGTATGTTCAAGTTCATATTGGAAGTACGTGAGGGAATGAGAAGCAAATCTTCTCTCCATGTCACTATTTATAGGGCAGATCAAACCCACGCGCCAAGTGGATGGCCCTCCGAATTCCGTGCAATGAATTTATATTAAATGGATGAACCGGACGTCTCAAATTCAGCCAAACGGCTATTTATAGCACTCGAAGAGCGAGACAGCCGCATCATTAAAAGACATGTCCGACGCGCCCTTCGGCATCAGGCGCATCACACAGACGCGCCCTACAGTATTCGGCGCATTATAGAGGGTGCGCCCCCACACATCTCTATACCGAGTGGAACGCCAACCGACGCACCCACTCAGGTGTCCATCGAACGTCACCAACATTAAATGCTGAACTGACAGAGTTGGCAGCACGCCTCCCAAAGTCTGAACAGTTGACAGCTTTATTCAGAAAACGAAGCGTCGGCAACGTCAGCATCATCATGACTTCCGACGGCTACTGCCACGTGGCCACCCGCATGCGTCTCTACGGCCATGCGTCCACACCCGCATGCGTCTCTACGGCCATGCGTCCACACCCGTATGCGCCTCTACGGCCATGCGTCCAAACCAGCATGCGCCTCAAAAGCCATGCGCCTCAGACCCTTCACTGATCCCTAAAGACAGAAGAAGAGTCTCCGGTTGAAGTTTTGCATGCGCCTCAAAAGCCATGCGCCCCAGACTGATCTCTGATCCCAAAAGACAGAAGGAAAGTCGCCTGCATGCGCCTCAAAAGCCATGCGCCCCAAATAGTTTGTAACTCCTAAAGGTTATGAGCCGCAGCCTCCTCCTGCGCCCAATCCAAGGCGCAGCCCACCAGATCACTCCTCTCCACCAAATCCGAGATCTTCGAACCATGAGTCGACGACACGTGTCTTTTGACTCAACTCATCCAAGATTTCAGCAACGGAAAGATCTTCTCTCTGCTACGTGCCGGCTCACAACAGCAGTATGAAGAGTTCTCCCCCTCGATCAGGGCGCAGCATCCATGCGCCTCCATCAGCAACCTCCACGTGGCGTCCCTACACCGGCGCATCTTACATGCGCGTATGAGCAGCCAGCCTGCAAAACTATAAATAGAAGGATCATCCTCTTCACATACACACAGAGATTCAGAACACAAGACTCACAGAGAATCCACAACAGAGAATCACCGGAGAGGTAGTTCTAGACACTCAACGTCTTCCTCCTCTCAGCAAGCTCCAGCACCCAGAGCAATCAACACCTTCAGAGAACCGATAACCGCCGTCAGCCGGTCAACGGAGTCAACGCATTACCACTCGCTCCATTGGCACTAAGGACCCAGCTTAAACAAAAGTGTACTCCTAGGACTACATCTAAGTCCTATATTGTATCACTGTTCTGTTTGTATTAAGATTTCAATCAAAATAATTTTAATGGCAAACAAGCTGGCGACTCTGCTGGAGACCTCTTTCTCCTCTACCGAGAAAGTCGTATCACAGGCCGACGACGTGAAGGTGGGCTCCTCCCACAAGATGCTGGTAGTACGCCTCAATCAACAGGCGTACGAGGAGTTCATTTCTGAAGGAAGTACGAGTCCTTCGAAGCGGCTGTCAAAGCCGAAGAAGACCCGCGCAGTCTGGGTGCGCAAAGTCGACGCCTCGGGCACCACCATTGAAGGGGATGCGCCCGTCCAGCCTTCCCTTCCTGCTGACGTCCTCAGCAGTCAAGGTGCGCCCGCTGATGCAGCGCATCTCTCGGGGAAGCGTGCGGCTGACCACGTTCTCCAGCCATCTTCCTCTCAGGCGAGGAAGATACGTCGACGGAGCAGGGGCGCAGCCAATGCCCCGCGCATTACTTCTGATGCGCCACAAAGAGCCTCTGTCTTCGACAGACTCACTCGCTGTAACGGCGAGAAGAATTTGGATGCTGAGTACTATGCGCCCCAGCGGGCTGGTACGAAGAAATCCAAGGCGGCACGGGCCATGCGCCACAAACGTGCTATGCCAGCAGCCGGCCAGAGGCACGCGCTTACAATCACGCACGCTGCCGATGGCAAGCTGTACAAGGTTGACTCAAGTGCTCCTGCACCGACAACGAGTCGACCTTCAAAGTCCTCATCTCACTTGGGCGCATTCACTGCGTGCACAACCAAACCGAGAGAGGCAAACTCAGTGGTCTTGAACTCCCGCACCTCCTCTGGTTGTGCGTTCGAGGTCCGTTCAAGTCACTTCAAATGCTGTGGTTCCCCCACTACTGATCGTGATGCCTGCTTGGTATTAGATCAGGGGGCACAGCACTCACCCGACCACCCCGGCGCTTGGCCCTGCCATGCGCCTGAGAGGGGTGTGAGGGTAGCACTCTCCTCCAACGACTTGCGCAACATGATCACTCACAAGCGCCGGTCAGGAGAGTTGACCAACAAGCACGATGCGCCTCTCACGGGGCACACTTGTGCAGTGGTCACCATCAACTGCTGTTGCAAGACGGCAGTACCGCCAAAGCAGTCGGTCTTCCAACGGCTACAATCATCGACACCCCTCCGACATCGCCTTGGGACGAAGGTGTCAGCAGAAGAGGAACTAAAGATTGCGTCATGCAACGTGATCTCCAATTCCTCATCTGTCCGGAAGACGACTGCCAATTCCTCGTCTTCATCCAAAAGCCAGCCGAGAAAAACCAAGGCAGCTGTCACGACCTCTGGAGTGTTCGAAGGCACTCGGTCGAGGAAGAAGTCCTTGGAGGAAGCTGGGGGTAGCCAGACCCTTGTCGAGCCTCCGTCCAAAGACGGAGATGTCCAAAGCACAGCTGCGGCGGATCTTCATCAAGGCGAAGATGGCCTCCCTGAAGCCCCTCAAAAGGACGATGTCCTCCAGGATACCGCCGGGGGTAGTGCTGAAAACGAAGAGGCCCTTCAAGTAGGGGTGTAAACGGACCGGACGGACACGGACAGTGGATTGTCCGTGTTCGGTACGTTAATGAAAATAAGTTCGGACGGACGGACCCGGACAGTTCATTGTTCAAGTTTGGGCCGGACGAACACGGACAACCACTGTTTGTTAATTCAATCGGACGGTCCGCGGACAAATTAAATATATTACCAAAAGTTATTATTTTATCAAGATACCTTAATAGTTGGTTCAAAAAATCTAGTTGAAAGAAAATACAATTAAAGGTTATAGGATACAACAAACAATAGTAAAATGATAACAAAAATCGAGACGGGACAACAAAAACTTGATGCAAAACCAAAATATTTTGACATAATTGATACAAAACCAAAAGGAGTCTCCACTATCGGACTGTTCGCGGACGAATTCGGACCGGACATGGATATGACCGTGTCCGAGTCCGATTTTTAATCGGACCAAAAAAAATGTCCAAATTTTATTCGTTAATGAATCGGACGTTCCTCGGTCGAACCATTTATCGAGCCGGACACGTACGGACAACGGACTACTTTGTCCATTTTACACCCCTACCTTCAAGACAGAGCTGAGGGCAGTCAGGCCCTTGCAGATGCGCCTGTCGAAGACGAACTCCAGAATGTGGCTGGGGGGGCCAAATACCAGGAGAAGTCACTCCCCCACATGAGAGCGAGGCTGAGAGCGAAGCCTCAACTAATCCATCCACTTCCGGCCGTGTCATGACAGTATACATGACCGGGGGTGATCTTGAGACTGATGCGCCGCCACAAGACATTGTCCAGCGCATAGACTCGCTAGAGGGAGGACTCAAAACCCTCTCTGCCTCAATGCAAGCACTGACTCAAGCAGTGTTTGAGATGCGGTCGGCCTTGATCAGGACACCTTCAAATGGTCCCGACCCAGGAGCCAATGGAGAGTCGAGTGTGCCCCTCCAGCGGACACCCTCAGACACAGAAGCACCCCGGACATCGGAGCCCTCAAACGCTCTACTCCAGATGGTACCTCCTTCCCCGACTCCTAGCTCCACGGAGGACGTGGTCGAAATGATCAAAGATCTGCGGGAGCGCTTCGAGTCCAAGAACAGGCAGGAGGAGCGCCAGAAGATGGGCATTCCCCAGCCTTATCCCCTTGAGTGGAACAAGGTGGTTTATCCCCCAAAGTATAAACCACAAACACTCACGCCGTATGACGGGAAGGACTCTCCACGACGGTACCTGACGTACTTCCAGTCACAGACAGGGCATCTTCCGAAGGAGGACGCGCTCCTCACCAGCATCTTTGTTGGGGCCCTGAAAGGGGTGGCGTATGACTGGTACTGCAGCCTCCCCGATAATTCCATATCGTCCTTCGACGACCTGACACGCCTCTTCCTCGACCGCTTCTACGACGGTGGGAAGGACATGACGATGGCGTCTCTCATTGAGATACGCCAGAAGGACAAGGAAACAGTTCGGGCATTCATCGAACGCTTCCGTCAGGCCTGCTTCAGGCTACCTCCAGGCATGCCAGAACATGCGCTTCTCTCCGCTTGCAGTATGAACATGCTGCCTGCAGTAAAGCTCTGGCTTAACTCTACTCCCCCTCCCGACTGGAGCTCCCTAATCATTGAAGCTGAAGCTGCAGAGAAGAAGGCGGCCAATGCACGTCTTCTGGGTGTTAGCTTCCCTGCCTTTGACGATAAGGGGAAAAAGTCCGCAACCAACAACTCCGGACGAGAAACAAAGGGGAAACAGGCATTGACTGTTAATGCCTCGAAGGGCGCATCTGTGCCTACTCAAAAGCCTCCACTGGCACCGAGACCCAAGGAGGTTTATTCATTCAATGATGACGACACCTTGCAGCTCTTTGAGATACTGAAGCAGGGTGACAAGATCAAGCTTCCGGACCCGAAGCGGCCCGATGAAGTCGGGAAGGTGGACAACCCGAGGTACTGTCACTATCATCGGTTTGTCGGACACCCGACTAAGGACTGCTACGTCCTCAAAAATTACATCCAGCGCATGATCAATACGGATGTAATCTCCGTCGACTACGAAGAGAAGACGGTGTCAGCTAATGTGGTGTCACTTCAGTTCGGCACCTTGCCGCCGACTACCACACAAGATGGCGTCGTCCCCATCCCTAAGGCGACAATGGAGGTGGTGAATTTGCCACCCACCTGTGACAATATGAGTGGACTTGTCCCACTCACCACATCTCGAGGAGAGGTCCTCTGGGTTCACCCCGACCTCGTCTCCGAGGTAACTCAACCGGAGGTACGCCCTACCTCCAAAGCAAAAGGCAGGAAGATCAAGTCTTGCCGCACGGTCTCTTCTTCAACGAAAGAGGCGCTTCCTGTGCAGACGCGTGCACAACAGAACTCCCAGTCCGGTGAAGCTGCCGCCGAAGTGGTGCCTCCTGGCGCCATCCCTGAGGAGGGTCCATCCAAACCCTCAGCAGCCAATAAACAAAAGCAAGTGGAGGCCCGTTTCGACAGACCTCTGCGGAAAGAAAATGCTTCGGGGCTAGCCAAGCCCCACAATTTTGACATTCTGGCACAACTGGCCAGTACTCCTCAAACTCCCGAGTCAATCCACTCAGAGTTCTCATGACGAAGCCAGGGTCATTAAACTCCCGGCTGGCTACATGGGCGACCCTACTAACGCCATACAATATGGTGTTTGTCCCGCAGAAGGCGGTCAAGGGTCAGGCTCTGGCTGACTTTTTAGCTGCACACCCCATCCCAGAATCTTCAAAACTCTATGAAGACATCCCGGATGAAGTCCAAGAATCAAACGTCACTGAAGGAAGCCCCGTCTGGCGGATGTTCTTCGATGGCGCTTCAAGAATGGGCCCCAACGGCCAAATCATCGCGGGAGTGGGGGTAGTCTTGGTCTCCCCCGATCAGCTGGTCATCCAGCGCGCATACTCCCTTTCGAAGCCGTGCTCCAACAATGTTGCTGAGTACAATGCACTCGTCATGGGACTCCAGCTAGCACAACAGCTGGGGGTGGATCATCTGGAAGCCTACGACGACTCGAAACTCGTCGTAAACCAGATTCGGGGGCAATACGAGGTTCGCCATGAAGATTTGATCCCTTACCATGAAGTTGCATTGAACATCATTTCAACCTTCACTGGGTTCTTCATCGAACATGTACCCCGCCTACAAAACTTGAAGTCTGACGCTCTGGCTGGCCTCGCAGCCTCATTGGCCGCGCCCCTTGGGACTCAACATTATGTTACGGTGACTGGCCGAGACCTGATTTGTCCCAAAAATAACCTATGTTTGCAAATGGCTCACGCCATGCCGACGAACACCGATGTTAATGTCCGAGACTGGAGGTTCCCGTTCATCGACTTCGCTGTCTACGGAATCCTTCCAGAGGACCCGAAGGAAGCCGTCTCAGTCAGGAGACGCTCTCTTCGATTCTACTACGATACAGCCACTAAAACGCTGTACCGACGCTCCTTCGACGGGCTTCTCCTTCGATGCCTGTCTAACGAAGAAGCGACCGAAGCTCTTCGAGAAGCTCATGACGGAACTTGCGGAGCTCACCAACCAGGTCCTAAGTTGCAAGATCGACTGCGACGTATGGGCTACTACTGGCCAACCATGGTTGCCGACGCAGTGGAATATGCTAAGAAGTGCCATGCATGCCAACTTTATGCAGACTTCATACATACACCATCTGAACCTCTACATCCTACAGTCGCCTCCTGGCCATTCGAAGCCTGGGGCATGGACATTGTAGGGCCAATCACCCCTCCTTCATCGAGAGGACACCGCTTCATCCTGGCCATCACCGATTACTTCTCTAAATGGGCGGAAGCAGTCCCACTAGCAGAAGTAAAAAGCTCCAGGGTGGTCAGCTTTATCAAACACCATGTCATTTACCGTTTCGGGGTACCCCGGCGAATCATCCATGACAATGGTCCTCAGTTTATCAGCCACATTTTCAGCAGGTTCTGTGACAAGAATCGCATTCAAAACGTGGCCTCAACCGCCTACAATCCGGCAGCAAACGGATTGGCCGAGGCGTTCAACAAAACTATCGTCAGGCTACTCAAAAAAGTCATGTCATCCAACAAACGCGACTGGGACGAAAAGCTTGGCGAATGCCTTTGGGCCTACCGCACAACGGTACGAACCCCAACAGGCAACACTCCATTCTCCCTGGTCTACGGGAGCGAAGCAGTACTGCCTCTCGAGATACAGATACCTTCGCTCCGCGTGGCAATCACAAACGATCTCACAGAAGAAGACAATCAACGTCGTCGTCTGCGGGAACTGGAGGCACTTGACGAAAAGCGTCTCCTAGCTCAACAACGCATCGAACTTTACCAAGCCCGTATATCACAGGCTTTCAACAAGAAGGTCAAGCAATGAACTTTCCAAGTTGGCGACCTAGTTTTAGCAGTCAGAAGGCCAATGGTGTTAACTCACAAGACACCAGGGAAGTTCGAGCCCAAATGGGAAGGACCCTTCATCATTGAGACGGTATACTCAAACGGTGCTTACCGGCTCGCCAAACCCAATGGGGAGTTGTTCATGATGCCCATCAACGGCAAGTTCTTAAAGAAGTACTATTCTTGACATCCTCCAAGATATGTATTTCCCCAAACAACCTCTTCTCATAAAATCAATCGCTTCCGGAACCCAGCTGTTCCGTGGCATCCTTCCGTAGAAAGATAACCACGTCCACATTACCTCTGAGTTGTCTCTCTACATCCTACAAAGCGGAACCTTACACTTCGTGAGCTTACGCTATCATTCATGTTTACCACGTCCACGTTACCTCTGAGTAAACATCCCGTACAAACAACTCCTATGTTGTCGTACATTGATCGCAGAACTTCCACGTCCACATTACCTCTGAGTTGTTCAGCGTATCCCCCAGGATCATTCCTACCACGTCCATAAACACCTCTGAGTAGGAAGATTCTATCATTCGAACCTAATGATTGCCATGTCCATATTACCTCTGAGCAAACATGTTGGTTCCTTTATACTTATTATCTGTACCTAAAAACCAAGGTGCGCAAAAGATAATAGGTCCACATAAATCATCAAGTTCATGAGATTAAAAAAAAATGAACACATCACAAAGAGATAGTGTATTTCTTTATTTTTTCAAAAAAAAGAGAGTACAGAAATACGCTATTTCTCCAGCAAGAATTGAAAAAACACATAAAAAGAAGAGAAGCTACAATCCCCGATCCTCCCCAGGGTGGGATGAGAGTTCTCTGACTCGACGTCTCAGGTCGGCAGTGCGAGTTTCCACAGTCGCCTGGACTCGCAGCTCGGCTTCTTGACGCATTAACCCGACAGCCTCAGCAGAAGTTTTACTCTCATACTTCTCATCAAGCTGTCGTCGCTGCTGAGCCAAAGCAAGGGTCCGCTGAGTAAGAGTCGCTTCCTCCTGCTTGAATGCCACATGTTCAGCCAGGACACGATCAGCTTCTAGTTGAAGTTGGGCCCGCTGGTCTTCAAGACGGCGCATCTGAGCATCAACCTCTGCGATGTTAGCGTCCACCGCAGCCCGCTTCTCCATCGTCTTCTCCATAGATTGAGACAACTGCTCCGCTGCAGCCTCAGTCCCAGCCACTTCACGCTCCCAACTGCTCACATCGGCCCGATGGGAAGCCTCGATTTCAGCAATCAACTTTTCTATCTCTGCATCTATCAAGACAGAGAGGTCATTTTGTTAAATGCGCTGCAGTTCCGCGAGCCGCTCGTCCAGCTCAATCACCGAAACCTCCAGAATTTCGGCCATATGGTCATGGCCTTGGTGAATGCGGATCAGCTCGATACAAGGCATTGCCAAAGCTTTTGCTGTCGCAAAGCTCCCCTTGCCATCCATCACTGCAGATACTCCTTTCTCCAGTATTTTGTACACTCTCTCGACGAGGAACTTCACATACTCGTCGGCATCCGCCAGCACCTGCGGCGTCATAGCAGGAGTTGGGGGAGCTACTACAGTTTGCAGACCGGAGGAGGATCCGCCAACCTCGATCTGAGAGGTTTGAACCTCGGCTGCAATAGGCTCTTCATCTACAGGGGCCAGACTGCTAGCCCGAGGTGCCGAAGGAACAGAAGGAGCCGGCACATGCGTCGTGATAGTACCCCAAGTGGAAGGAGCAACAGAGGGTTCCACACCCTTACCCTTCTCAAGCCCGGAGACATCATCGACGTCAACGGCCACCTCTTCTACCCCCGACATTCTATCAGCATCAACCACCTCCCCCGGCAAAACGGGGAGGTCAACATTTATCTCCTGGCCAGCCCCAGGAGACAAGACCGGCAAAAGAGTCTCATTCTTCTCAAGTCCCTCTACAGGGACAGAATCTGTCGCTACCGCCTGATCGGTAGCCATCTCTATGTCCATGGTTGAAGCCAAGGAAGGATTCGGCAATGATTCAGCCGACCTCCCTTCATCATGACAAGGAGGGGAATCAACCCTCTCCTCTATCCTCACCGCTTCTGCTGCCCCCACAACGGACCCTTGCAACGCTGGAGGGACGTCACCAGAAGGCGACGAACTCCAATCCACTTCATCATCAGGATGCCTCGAGTCTGTAGGACCCTCAGCGTCCAAGGCCTCCACGGCAGATGGTACTATCCCAGAAGTTGTTGTGACTTCAAAGTCAGGAGATACTAAAACCTCCGCGGGAACATCTTCGGGACCCTCCTCCACAGGAGACATCATCGTTGGTGGAATGCACTCCTCAGAAGAGCCTGCCACCTCCTTCGGCTTACTGGTGCCCGATTTCGAAGTACGAGACTTCTTCTTCAATCTCTACAAGAAGAAGAGCATAAGTCGCCACAATGACATAAAAAAACTGGAATTATGAAGCACTCCTTACCTCAGCGGGAGCTAAGCCCGTTGGCGTTACAAGTGGCATTTCCGTAATCTTCGGGGTCGACGTCCTTCTCGACCTTTTTGGTACAGTAGAACCAGCTTCTGTGTCAGCCCATCTTTTCCCGACAGACGGGTCTCTCACTGGTGCCACAACAGCAGCCCGATACCCCGCTAATTCTGGCGGACGATATGACCGAGCTGTCACCAACATATTCGTTGTTGCCTCCAACTGGGTTCCAATGATGAAACTAGTCTCCCTGTCATAACCAGGAGACATAGTATTCATAGTACAATACAGCTTGGCGGCCGGATATAAGATCGGCGGCCGAGGATTGCGAACTGGTGTGGTAAACTTAACGCTAGTGCATCCAGCGTTATAATACTGCCAGCCCCGGGCTCCATCCAGCAAACTCCCGATGAAGCCTAGACTGCTACTGGGATTCCGCAGCATTAGCTGAGTGTAGCCAAATTGACGAGCAAATCGGCTTGGCAAGTACGGTTCCAGATAACACCTGTTCTGATTACGGTAGACCAGATGCGAAGGCCGGATACTCTGCAACCAACGAAAACTCCATTTCGGCAAAGTAACCGCATCCTCGCCAGAATCAACCAAATCCTGGTCGGCCTCGAAATTCTTGAAGATCGGGCCAACCTTCACGATTTCCCACCCCTGAAGGAAGGACAAAACCCTCCTACAAACGGGGACGCCAGTGTAAGACCACTTCCTCTTGTAGAAGCGGCGAATGAAGGCATCTCCTTCAACATGGTCCTCCTCAGGACCAGGACTCATCACATTCGGATGATGTAAGATCAGCCAACCCATAAGATAATGGAAAGGCAGCTCGGCCCGGGGAAAGTTATCATTATTACCTTTCTCGTGGATCACATCATCAGCAAAAGACCTCAAACCGCGCAGCAGGTTGCACACCATCGCGGGGAGGAGAGCCAGAGGTCGTCCAAAGGTCAACTTCACTGCAGGCAAAATAAGATTCCGATGTACCCTCTCAACAGCACCGGATCCCCCTGCAAATATGCAATCCCGGAGCCATATCATCAAGTAGGCCGTCAACACTGCCTTAGATGACATCCGGTGCCCGCAGTGCCAGAAACAGCTGTACGTGTTCTGGCCGCTCTCATTTGAATGTGGGGTCCTCTCGTCCAGTCGGGTTATTTCAGAACTCACTTCCGCGAGTGTCAAGCCCTGCGGAGTCGCAAACCGGATCCTCGAAGGATCCGCCAAATCCTGTCTGAAAACATAGTCCCTCCAAGCAGTCACGTGAGGTTGGGTCTTACCCTTGTCCCTCCGGTGCATCAGATAATGATGGCTCGTCACCTCCTTGAAAACGGCCATCATCTCCGGGTCCTTATCTTCCAAGACCTGGATCTCTTCATTCGATGGGAAATATTCCTCGTACGGTTCCGAGCCCCAAGGAAGCTTGGACACTTCGTACATCTCATGAAGGGCCAATCCCAACTCCCCCACTGGAGTAAAGAAGCTGCCAGTCTGGGCATTGAAAAGCTCCAACAGCGCAAGGAACATCGGCTTATTGAGGTCCACGCCTGCCTGCGTGGCCCGAATGGCGGCAGTCAGCCCTATCTCTTTAAGCTCAACTTTGAACCTGAAAAGCACCCAGGAGGTCAACTCGTCCCACTTTGGGATGTACTGACACCAACCTTCGACTCTAAAACCAGCTGTCGGATACGTGACCTTCGACGTCAGCATCCGATTTGCAAAAGTCGGGGCACTGAAGGGAAACGTGTCATTTGGGACTTCACTATAGATGCTCCCGGGACGCAAAGCTCGGTAACTGAACGAAGAACCAGTTCGTGAAGCGGTCAAGGTGTCTCGCTGGTTCGAGGTGGTGTCAATCGAAAGGGAGCCCCCCAAGGCACCTCCTTGAGAAGGAGTAAGTTCCCAATCCATCCTTCTCTTCGAAGCTAGACGGTAAAAGGCTGTCAGTGGCAACTGACGGTCAACCTGCCGCATGTATAACATCATGCCCTTAGCAGCAAAGAACCAGTCTTCTCTGATCTTCAATATCTTCGCTTCGGAAGAGACTAATCGGTCGCCAAACAGAAAGGCAGGCTTTAAGAAAGTCACACCTTCAGAATCAGCAGACTTCAGTTTACCGCTCTCCATCATACTCTGGAGGAAAAGCGGCAACTGGACCTGGATTTGTAGCATCCTCTCACGAGGTTGGTCCTGAAGGATAGCATCCTTTGCAGGGTTGATCACCGCCTCATCAAAATTAACTCCCATCTGACAAAGAGAAGCGTCCAGAAGGACCTCATTCAACAAAGGGATCGTCATCGACACTGGCACGACAAAAGTGGAAGTCAGGCAAAAAGACAAAATATGTCAAGAAGACTGGCACATTGCCAGGGTATGAACCCATGCGCATCTGCTTCGGCGCATCATCAGGGCATAGGCCCATACGCGTCAGCATGTCTCGGCGCATCATCAGGGCGTAAGCCCATGCGCGTTGGTATTGGAGCTTCGGCGCATTATCAGAGCGTGAGCCTATGCGCGTCAGCAAAGGCTTCGGCGCATCTTCAGGGAATAAAACCCATGCACGTCAGCCATTAAAACCTCGGTGCATGATAAAGGTATAAACCTATGCACGTCGGCAGGATAGAACCTCGGCGTATCATTAAAGACCGAAGTCTATACGCGTCGGCAGTTAAGGCACAGAGCCCAAAGCAGAGACGAAACCCACCTGTCACCTCAGGACGAACGTCGGCAAGAGGCGCAAGAGCGATAGGTACATCCCCATCCGCGGACTCCTTCGCTTTCTCCTTCCCCTTGCCGGTAGCGTCGCGAGGAGTCTTGGGAGCCATTCTCTCGAGGAAGGAGAAGTTAGGGTTTTGAAGAAGAAACTCTAAAGCAGGCACAGAGAAGAAGAACCCTTTCTCTCTCCAACTCTTACCTATTTATAGGGCTTGGTCGCACGTGTGAACAGATGACGTATGATCTCAGCCGTCGCCTCGGGTTCTATGCAAGGATAGCAGCAAATAAAACCAAAAGATCATCATTAATCTTTTCGGTTACCGAGGCACCATTATCATCAACTGAGAAGAGCATGCGCCGAACAGGCATGCGCCCAGAAATCATGCGCCCTGACCTCCATGCTTCTTATTCAAAGTATTCTAAAAATTATTCAAAAGTTTTGAAAACTTTGAAGGGGGTCTTGTAGAAGCATGGAATTTTACAACCAGAAAGCCCATGCGCCAGACACTACATGTGCCAGAACTCAGACGAAGAACTTCACAGCAAAGTCAATAAGTATAGACATTTGAAGAAGGACTTTTTATTTATATATATATAAAAGTCTATTACATGTCTAAAAAAGGTTGTACAAAGGAGAATTTTTACAAAGGAAAGATCCTAAGTCTACAGCCAGCGGCCACCATGCGCCTCCAGTTAGGCGCAGCAGTCATCATGCGCTGCCAGTCACCATGCGCTGTCAGTCAGGCACAGCAGACATCATGCGCCTCCAACCAGGCGCATCCCACCATATCTTCAGCAGCTCAGTCATGTACATCCAGCTCAGTTATGTGCATCCCTTCAGCCAAATTCTTCCAGCCAGGCTCACCTGGCCGAGCAGAGCCCAGTTATGTGCCGCTCTTCCAACCAGGCTCGCCCGATAAATGCTTCGACACAAAGCATTTAACCCTCTGGCTGGAACCAAGGAAGAGAAGAGCACCGCAAATGCTGTGGCCAGGGGAGGCTTCGAAAGAGCCTCCAAAGTCGAAGGAAGACCGTGATCGAAACCACGGCTAAAGGAGCAGCTTTCGACATGATCAAAGTGGGGAAATCCCACTTTGCAGGAAGAGAGAGCCTTGCACCGCCATTCCGATCTACGGCTCTTCCGGAATAACGGAGACGAGGCTCGAGCATCCCTATCTTTGGATGCAACAGGCACCTTCCGCCTGTCTCAGAAGCCCTCGACTCCGTCTTTTGGATGTAACAGTCACCTTCAAGTGCATCAAAGACAACACAGCGTCTCATCTTCACCCTCGGGAGCACTTCGTCAGCAGAATGCACCCGTATGTTCAAGTTCATATTGGAAGTATGTGAGGAAATGAGAAGCAAATCTTCTCTCCATGCCACTATTTATAGGCCGGGCAGATCAAACCCACGTGCCAAGTGGATGGCCCTCCGAATTCCGTGCAATGAATTTACATTAAATGGATGAACCGGACGCCTCGAATTCAGCCAAACGGCTATTTATAGCACTTGAAGAGCGAGACAGCCGCATCATTAAAAGACATGTCCGACGCGCCCTTCGGCATCAGGCGCATCACACAGACGCGCCCTACAGTATTCGGCACATTATAGAGAGTGCACCCCCACACATCTCCATACCGAGTGGAACGCCAACCGACGCGCCCACTCAGCTGTCCATCGAACGTCACCAACATTAAATGCTGAACTGACAGAGTTGGCAGCACGCCTCCCAAAGTCTGAACAGTTGACAGCTTTATTCAGAAAACGAAGCGTCGGCAACGTCAGCATCATCATGACTTCCAACGGCTACTGCCACGTGGCCACCCGCATGCGTCTCTACGGCCATGTGTCCACACCCGCATGCGTCTCTACGGCCATGCATCCACACCCGCATGCGCCTCTACGGCCATGCGTCCAAACCAGCATGCGCCTCAAAAGCCATGCGCCTCAGACCCTTCACTGATCCCTAAAGACAGAAGAAGAGTCTCCGGTTGAAGTTTTGCATGCGCCTCAAAAGCCATGCGCCCCAGACTGATCTCTGATCCCAAAAGACAGAAGGAAAGTCGCCTGCATGCGCCTCAAAAGCCATGCGCCCCAAATGGTTTGTAACTTCTAAAGATTATGAGCCGCAGCCTCCTCCTGCGCCCAATCCAAGGCGCAGCCCACCAGATCACTCCTCTCCACCAAATCCGAGATCTTCGAACCATGAGTCGACGACACGTGTCTTTTGACTCAACTCATCCAAGATTTCAGCAACGGAAAGATCTTCTCTCTGCTACGTACCGGCTCACAACAGCAGTATGAAGAGTTCTCTCCCTCGATCAGGGCGCAGCATCCATGCGCCTCCATCAGCAACCTCCACGTGGCGTCCCCACACCGGCGCATCTTACATGCGCGCATGAGCAGCCAGCCTGCAAAACTATAAATAGAAGGATCATCCCCTTCACACACACACAGAGATTCAGAACACAAGACTCACAGAGAATCCACAACAGAGAATCACCGGAGAGGTAGTTCTAGACACTCAACGTCTTCCTCCTCTCAGCAAGCTCCAGCACCCAGAGCAATCAACACCTTCAGAGAACCGATAACCGCCGTCAGCCGGTCAACGGAGTCAACGCATTACCACTCGCTCCATTGGCACTAAGGACCCAGCTTAAACAAAAGTGTACTCCTAGGACTACATCTAAGTCCTATATTGTATCACTGTTCTGTTTGTATTAAGATTTCAATCAAAACAATTTTAATGGCAAACAATATGGACTGGAACCTATATCCAAGGGACTGGACCTATTTTAAAGTGGTCTTAACTAAGGATGAAAAGGAACTGATCATAGGCTATAGGTATGCTCAAACTATTATCTTCCTATTAACCATCTATTAATACATTCTATTACCATAGGAACGATGCATTACTAAGACATATAGGCCCCTATCTCTCATAACACATTTATACTCACCAAAAGACTAGTACATCCTATCAAGGCTGATACTATAATCTCTCATAAATCTTATAAGCTACATGTTTATAGACACACATCCCCACATCAAGGACTAACCTATATATATCTACAGCAGATACTAATGGGGTAACGTCCCTATTTTCCAACAATCAAGGTCTAAATTTTTTTTATCTAAATCATGCAATTTGAAGGAATAGTATACAAGGTCAGGGCATACCGTAGCAGTTGGAAGTCTCACCTAGGTGCACTGGTCATTCTAGGTCAAAACAGTACTATGGTATCAACACACAAACAATCTAGGATGTCCTAATTGGAAAGGTAAGGGAACAACAATCATCAAGGTTGTAGGGTTGTCTACCATCCTATATAAAAATTGGTCATTAACAAGCAACTAAGAAATTATTAAAAGGTTACTATTTCATAAAATGGCAAAAATTGAAAATTTAGGCACAACAAATCACAAATAGATTTTTGTCTTGACACGATCTAAGTTGATCAATTTCGGGATAAAACGAGATTTGGGCAAGAAGGAAAATCAATAAAATCAAAGTATGAGCACGAGTATTGTAATATCCCAAATTTGTGATACGTATTTAGTGTACGTATACGTATTTTGGACCCATATTTTATTTATTCATGGTTAGTTATCTTGGTTTATTTTGCATTGGCATGGTTTTATTGGCATTGATAGTTTAATTGGTTTTAATGGTTCATTGGTTTATTTGGGCTTGGTTTATTCCTGGGTTGGTTCGGCTTGGTTTGGTTTGTTTGGTTCATTATGAACCATAAGGGTGAACCCCCTACCTACCACCACCATCCCCCTTTATAACCCACCTAACTTTTCTCTCTCCTCCACTTTCTCATTAACTCTTCTTCCTTCTCCATTAAACCCACCACCAACCAAGAACACCCCTTAGGCAAGTGCAACTTGCCTCCACAAGAGAACCTATTTTTATTGTTCCATTAGTTTCTCCTCATGTTTCTAAGACACATTAGAACTTGTCATTTTCCATTTTGAGGCTTTAATTTTTGTAGATCTAAAAATTAGTTATTTTCAGATTTTGGTGGTTTTGATCTATCAAACTTTTTTGTTTTCAAGTTTTGATGGTTCCATGTTGTAGAGAATTTTATTCTACCCAATTTTGACCTTTGAAAAGTTGGATTTGGACATATTTTGACCAAGTTATGGACTTTTGAAGTTTTAGGTTCAAACCATGGAGTTCTTGCTGTTTTGGAGAAGACAGTGAGCAGTGTGCGAGCTTTTTAGCTTGCACCACTGAGTTGCGTGCGCTCTTTAGCGCAGCGCAGTCTTGCTTACGCTGCCTTTTGGAAGCGTATGTCTTGCATACGCTGCCTTGATGAGGAGTCGTATGGACCCCATACGCTACCTTGATGAGGAGTCGTATGGACCTCATATGCTGCCTTTTGGAAGCGTATGTCTTGCATACGCTGACTTGGGTGACAAGGAGTCGTATGGACCTCATACGCTGACCTGAGCGTATGCTGTCCTGAGCGTATGATGACCTGAGCGTAGCTTGACCTGAGCGTAGCCTGGCCTGAGCGTAGCTTGACCTGAGCGTAGCCTGGCTTGAGCGTATGCTGACCTGAGCGTAGCTTGACCTGAGCGTAGCCTGGCCTGAGCGTAGCCTGACCTGAGCGTAGCTTCACTACCAAATTACAGTACTTTAGCGACGGCCATTTAGCGACGAACATTTTCCGTCGCTATCACCGTCGGATCCCCGACGGATTTGTGACGGAATACCGATGGAAAGCAGTGGACAATTTTTTTTATTTTTTTATGTCCATATCCGTCGCTATGCCGTCAATAGGTAGTCGGCCATGTAGCGACAGTTTTATATCCGTCGCTAGAACGTCGGACATTTTGGCGGCAAAAGCCTAAAATATTGGCGCGAGATTTACTGACGACTTAGCGACGGAATAATCCGTCGCTACACGCGCGAGATTTACTGACGCATTAGCGACGGAATAATCCGTCGCTACTCCGTCGCTAAATTTACGTTCCAGACTTAAGTTGAAACGACGGGGGGAACTTTTTCATTCCCCCCAAATTTCACTCTCTCTCCTCTCTCTCTCTCTCCCGCGGTGATCGATCGGCGACCCCCTCTCCTCTCTCTCCCGCGGCGGTGATCGGCGACCCCCTCTCCTCTCTCTCTCCCAAAGGTATTCCCCTCTCCCTCTCCCTCTCTCTCTCTCTCTCTCCCTCTCTCTCTCTCTTTCTCGCTCTCTCTCTCTCGCGCGCGCGCGCGATGGTCGTGGGTGCAGCGGGCCGGGGGCGTCGGGGGCTGCGGGGGCGGCGTCGACTGCGGGGGGCGGCGGTGGCGGCGGTGGCGGGGGGTGTGGAGGGGGCGGTGGGAGGGGGCGGGAAGCGTTGGAGGGATGGGGGCGCGCGGGGGCTGGCCGTGCGCGGGGGGCGGGGGGTGTGGAGGGGGCGGTGGGATCGAGGGGGCGGGCAGCGTTGGGGGGGTACGATGGGGGCGGGGGCTGGCCGCGGGGTGCGGGGGGGGGTATGTGTGGAGGGGGGCTGGCCGCGGGTGGCGGAGGGTGTGGAGGGGCGGCGGTGGGAGGGGGCGGGGGGTGTGGAGGGGGCGGTGGGAGGGGACGGGCAGCTGCCTCCTCCTCTCCCACAGACACACACACACACGGACAAACACACACACACGGACACACACACACACGGACACACACACACACACACACGGACACACGGACACACAGACACACACACACACGGACACACGGACACACAAACTGAGAATTAGTACATTGTTTGTGTTTACTACTTGCAAGAAGATGATTAAATCATTAGGTTTAATCCTATGTCATGTCTGGGTTTAAGTTATATGTTATGATTCATGTTGGCATGGGGATTTTAGTTTTTGAATTTGAGCTGTTACATTCTTTTACATTCTGTTACATATACTTACCAGATGGCACCCATGACCCGAGGAGCAGCACGTCGTTTGAAGAAAACAGTGAATGCTGAGGTGGCTCCTCCTACAGTTGAGGAGGAAGTGGCACCGGTTGCTAGTGAGACCGGGAGTTCTAGTCATCCAGCACCGGTAGCTAGTAATGCCGAGAGTGCTTTTGATGCAGTCCTGGCAAGGGACGACGCCTCTCCTCGCACCAAAAATCTCGCTTTTCGGAGGTAGTTGCGTGAAAGTATCACTGAGCGTTTGCGTGAGCAGCGTGGCAAGCATTAGCTATTAGTACTTATTTGTATTGGACTATTTTTATTGGGTAGTTTTTATTTTAGACTATTTGTATTGGACTACATATATGAATTAGAACTGTGTCAATCTCTGGATTATATTGGACTACGACACCGCGGTAACATAGTTCCTGCAGCCATTCGACTGGCGAGGCAGAAACTATGTATCCGTAGATAAAGTGGACTGTCCTCCGACCCTCATCCCTCGGCAATGATGATACGACAACCAACCGGAGAGGATACTCCGAGAGATCCATCTGGGTAGGACGTATACTCTGAGAGATCACCCTTACAGAAATGATATCAGTAGTGGGATCGAATGTTGGAGAAGATATTATCACAGTATACGTCCTCTCCTCCACGATGGCTCTAGACCCATCTGCTCGTCCCTGCTTCCATTCTTCTTATTTGACTCTCTCAGCCACGCATTATATATTGGTTTGGTTTATGCATATTTTTTCAGCTCCATTTGCATTAGTCCCTGCAGCCATTCGACTGGCGAGGCAGAAACTATGTAGCCGTAGATAAAGTTGCCTGTCCTCCGACCCTCATCCCTCGGCAATGATGATACAACAACCTATCACTATATCTTATATAGTAGTAGATGATGTCTTAGTATTACATTAGTGAGTTCATCTTGATTCTGTTACGTCCTTCAGATACTATATACGATAAGAACATAGATGATTCACACTAATGTATGCTAGAATGAATCTTGACTTGTGTTCTGAGCCATCCGTTCTGATCAAGCATCTTCCTTCTCCTCTCCTCCACCATGGCTCTGAACCAATCTGCTCCTCCCTACTTCTCTTCTTCTTATTTGACTCTCTCAGCCACATATGACATCCAGCTCAAGTGTAGAGTCGGGGGAGAAGAAGTGGGCAGGAAGATGAGGGGGAAGCAGCACAGCCTGCAGCATGACCCGAAGGAAGTACAGAGATTTTCTTCAACAGCCGTAGGAGAAATAGTCCTCCTACGGCTGTTGAAGAAAACCTATGTACTTCCTCCGGGTCATGCTGCCGGCTGTGCTGCTTCCCCCTCATCTTCCTGCCCACTTCTTCTCCCCCGACTCTACACTTGAGCTGGATGTCATATGTGGCTGAGAGAGTTAAATAAGAAGAAGGGAAGTAGGGAGGAGCAGATTGGTTCAGAGCCATGGTGGAGGAGAGGAGAAGGAAGATGCTTGATCAGAACGGATGGCTCAGAACACAAGCCAAGATTTATTCTAGCATACATTAGTGTGAATCATCTATGTTCTTATCGTATATAGTATCTGAAGGACGTAACAGAATCAAGATGAACTCACTAATGTATGCTAGAATGAATCTTTGGTTGTGTTCTGAGCCATTCGTTCCGATACTTGGCAATTAAGTCATTCGACTGGGGAGGCAGCAACTATATATAAGGCTACTTGCATGTTCTTCCAACTTTAAATTACAAGATTACTACATTTGGTTACATAAATCACTAACCTCATCGCGGCCAATGTTTACAGTCTTGGTCTCAACTGTCTTCGATTCTATGATCCCATGCTTTCGAAAAATAGACAACGCAGACTCCATGGAATAGAATGGCCTTACATGCAAATCGTCTGTGATTATGTATCCTTTCCCTCCTTTCACAAACACGCCATCCTTGTTGCCTCCATCTGCAACCCCCTCCCACGCAATATCCTCATCCATTGCCTTACCACAGGGACATCGAGCGCCAATAACCGAACTATACAGACGGTGAGCCTTGGTGTAGCACTCAAATGTGGGGCATCCGTAAATTCGTCGAGGTTTTAAATCATCGACTTTGAGTTTTAAACCCTCACGTAGCCTTTCTGCTTCACTTCTAGGGTCGAGCAGCATCTTCTTGCAAGCTTCGGTCTTTGGACGCTTTCGTAGAGCATGTCAACGCATCCTAGCGTCAATTTTCTGTCGAGTAAATTGGCGCTAGGATGCGTTGACATGCTCTACGAAAGCGTCCAGAATCTTGACACTAAGTATCTGGAGACCGAAGCTTGCAAGAAGATGCTGCTCGACCCTAGAAGTGAAGCAGAAAGGCTACGTGAGGGTTTAAAACTCAATGTCGATGATTTAAAAACTCGGCGAATTTACGGGTGCCCCACATTTGAGTGCTACACCAAGACCCACCGTGATGAGGTTAGTGATTTATTTAACCTAAGACATGGGATCATAGAATCGAAGACAGTTGAGACCAAGACTGTAAACATTATGTGAGTTCATGTAGAATAAATTTTGGGTTGTGTTCTGAGCTATTCGTTCCCATACTTGACAATTAAGTATGTGAAATAGAACTGATTATGTTTAGTTTGGCTTACGATACAGATTTTCACATCCAAATTGAAATTCAAGTACAATTGTTACTAAACCTTCCACGATACTAATTCGAAATAGTCTATACTAATCCAGCACGTCCTTATAGTTCTCCTACGTATGTTGAAGAAAACCTCTGGACTTTCTCCGGTTGGGTTGTCTTCTGAGCCATCCGTTCTCACACTTAAAATACAGGGATTGGATTCTGTGTTTCGTATTTTCGGCGAACCCAGGGATTGGATTCTGTATTTTGTTTTTTGGTTTCTGTATTTTGTTTCCAGCTCCATTTGCATTAATCTACGGTACGACATGGTGATCAGGACATATATAGTCCCTGCAGCCATTCGACTGGCGAGGCAGAAACTATGTAGCCGTAGATAAGTTGACTGTCCTCCGACCCTCATCCCTCGGCAATGATGATACAACAACCAACCGGAGAGGATACTCCGAGAGATCCATCTGGGTAGGACGTATACTCTGAGAGATCATCCTTACAGAAATGATACCAGTAGTGGTATCGAATGTTGGAGAAGATATTATCACAGTATACGTCCTCTCCTCCACGATGGCTCTAGACCCATCTGCTCGTCCCTGCTTCCATTCTTCTTATTTGACTCTCTCAGCCACACATGATATCCAGCTCAAGTGTAGAGTATGCGGAAAAGAAGGGGACAGGAATAGGAGGGGGAAGCAGCACACCGGCGGCATGACTCGGAGGAAGTACAGAGGTTTTCTTCAACATACGTAGGAGAACTATAAGGATATATCTTTTCACAATATGTCATCTTGTCAAAGACCCTTAATGTGACAACCATGTTACCGCGGTGTCGGAAGACTAATATGTCATAATTTTCTAAGCCGTGTGTTTTGACATAATCATCCCAACTCTTTCCTCCTGTGTCGTAATCTCGCATTATTACATAGAACTGAAATCCGGTTGGGAGGATTGTGTCAAAACACACGGCTTATAAAATTATGACATGTTAGTCTTCCGACACCGCAGTAACATGGTTGTCACATTTAGGGTCTTTGACAAGGTGATATGTTGTGTTTACATATATCCTTATAGTTCTCCTACGTATGTTGAAGAAAACCTCTGTACTTCCTCCGGGTCATGCCGCCGGTGTGCTGCTTCCCCCTCCTATTTCTGTCCCCTTCTTTTCCGCCTACTCTACACTTGAGCTGGATATCATGTGTGGCTGAGAGAGTCAAACAAGAAGAATGGAAGCAGGGACGAGCAGATGGGTCTAGAGCCATCGTGGAGGAGAGGACGTATACTGTGATAATATCTTCTCCAACATTCGATACCACTACTGATATCATTTCTGTAAGGGTGATCTCTCAGAGTATACGTCCTACTCAGATGTATCTCTTGGAGTATCCTCTCCGGTTTGGTTGTCTTCTGAGCCATCCGTTCTCACACTCAAAATACAGGGATTGGATTCTGTGTTTTGTATTTTCGGCGAACCCAGGGATTGGATTCTGTATTTTGTTTTTTGGTTTCTGTATTTTGTTTCCAGCTCCATTTGTATTAATCTACGGTACGACATGATGATCAGGACATATATAGTCCCTGCAGCCATTCGACTGGCGAGGCAGAAACTATGTAGCCGTAGATAAGTTGACTGTCCTCTGACCCTCATCCCTCGGCAATGATGATACGGCGACCTATCACTATATCTTATATAGTAGTAGATGATGTCTTAGTATTACATTATGTGAGTTCATCTTGATTCTGTTACGTTCTTCAAATACTATATACGATAAGATCATATACTACACCATATGTACAGAACATAGATGATTCACACTAATGTATGCTAGAATGAATTTTGGGTTGTGTATTCTGAGCCATCCGTTCTCACACTTGAAGATAAATTTTCAGTATAACGACGGATATTAGGTTACTCTTCAGTATAATTGATGTCTTTTCTTAGATAATTGGTGTGCATTAAATTCGTATGTGCATATTTTGTCTATGTGATTTTTGGATATATACCTACGCTGGGTTATAAGCGATGATCTGATATACAAAGGAGGTGCTGCCGAAATTTTTGTAGACATTTGGATACATTGTATGTTCGGATATTTTTTTTATGTTTGGATAATTTAATGTTGGATATTGGATATATTGTGTTGGTAATATTTTGTTGGATATTAGATACGTTGGATATTGGTGTCGGATATGGATATTTTGCATATGGATATATGGTGTTGGATATTGGATACGTTGGATATTCGTGTTGGATATGGATATATGGTGTTGTATATGGATATTTTGCATGTTTGATATTGTGTTGGATGTGTTGTACAAACAGGAAAGAGTCTGTTTGTAGTATTTTTTTTTTCAAAAATTAGAAGTTAGCGACGGACTGGCGACTACTGAGCGACGGATAGTCCGTCGCTATCTGGAAAAACTGAGTTTAGCGACGAAGTGGCGACGGAAAAAACCGTCGCTACCTGGAGCATTTCAATAAAGCGACGGATTGGCGACGTAATATCCGTCGCTATCTGTAGGATTTTACATTGAGCGACGGTTTAACGACGGAATGTCCGTCGACCTAGTTCTGTTTGATGTCCATAAATTTTGCTGTTAGCGACGGATGTTTTGTCGCTAATACGCTTTTACCGACAAATCTACGACGGATTAGCGACGGATATTGCGTATCAGAAAATCACTGATACGGTTTTGCCGACTCTTTAGCGACGGAGTATTCCGTCGCTAAACCTATATCCTGATACATGTTTTGACGAAAGCTAGTCGGTAATCCGTCGCTATATATATTTAAATGAGCCGGCGGTATTCCGTCGCTAAGTCGTCGCTGAGCGACGGAGTAGCGACGGATATGTTTTTAGCGACGAGGTTATTCCCGACGGCTGTTTTACCAAAATATCCGTCGGTAATCCGTCGGTATTTAGTTTTGGCAACGGAGACGGATAAGGCCGTCGGTAAATCCATGTATTTTGGTAGTGCTTGACCTGAGCGTAGCCTGGCCTGAGCGTAGCTTGACCTGAGCGTAGCCTGGCCTGAGCGTAGCCTGACCTGAGCGTAGCTTGACCTGAGCGTAGCCTGGCCTGAGCGTAGCTTGACCTGAGCGTAGCCTGGCCTGAGCGTAGCCTGACTTGAGCGTAGCCTGATTACCCTGGATCTTCTATAGCCCTGTATATTGATATTTTATTAGATATTTAACGTCCATTTTATATCTTTACGCCTTTTGTCCTGAAATTGATAATCACGAATTTACTTGATATATTTGGAATTAATAATTGAGCATGACGTGATAGTTACCCGTAGTGGTGCACTCCTGACATAATAACCTGACGTGACATGATAGTGGCCCGCCGTGGCGCACTCCTGACAAAGTACACTTGGCATGATAACTTGACCTGATATATCTTGAGCAGCTGTTGCGACGGCTACCTGACATGACATGACCTATTTAATTAACCCTGACACCGTGGGCGATTGTGCTTGTACAAATAAACCAGTCCTGTCTTACATCATGTCTAGGACAGGAACTCCTGAGTACCACGGTCAGGAGTACCTACTGAAATGGACTAAGGTTAATGACTAGTATAATTCATTAGACATGAAGAGATGTTCCCCAGTTACAGACGATCCCGTTATCCCGGCCGCAAATGTTTGGACTTGTAGCCTGCCGACGAGTAGGGCACATTTCCAGCCCACTGTTATGTGGGGTACCCGCCATTGTCACTTAAATGATTGAACTCTATTGTCACTCTAATGTATTGTACTCTCTAAATTGTCATTATAATGTTCGCCTGGATAACCTGGATAGCTGCAGGGCCTGTGACTACTTGGAGCATCTCATTGCATCTTGCTAGTAACTAGGATTGTGACAACCCTAGTTAGTTAAGGTAGAAAGCCGTAGGCAATAATTGGCCGTGATTGCTTGGATGGAGTCTAGTCCAGTATAGTATTGTCTAGAAGTGATTGATTGAAAGATTGTACCAGAATGATTGTCACTCTAGATTGTCACTATAATGATTGTCACTCCAGATTGTTACTATAACGATTGCACTCTTCATTGTCACCTTTATCATTGATCTCTCTCCTTTTCACCTTAATGATTGACACCTTTAGCAATAAATGATCAGAGACTAAGTTCTGTTCAGGCGAAGGGTTACAATCTCGGTCCTTGTTTGGTTTAAGGATTGTAACCTGGCTTCCGGAATAGTACCTTTGTTTTCTCTTCATATATTGTCCAGCTATGTTTTATTTAGCATGATTCTCCAGTTCTTTTATGTCAATGATGTCTCACTTAATTATTTTCTCTGATTGGGATAAGTGCATTGGTAGTGCACAACCTCAATCTGTGTTACTTATTATTTTTCTTACATATTGAATGCTAATGATTTGTTGGTTTTAGTTCTTAAGTGAAGCCTCCTTTGTGGCACTTGCTCTTTCTGGGGTCTGACCCAGCTGGTTTTGTATGGCCAGATACCGGAACAGCACCAAAGGATCTTCCTGCTTTCCAGCCCGATGGTGGTCACCAGGCGTAACCAGGGCATCGAGTGGGTTTCTTTTGTTCTCCCACTGTAATATTGTACATTATTCTTTGAGGCGTTTAGCCGACGAACAAGTGTTAGCTCGATTATACTTACTTACTGTCTGCCTACGGGCTGTAACATGATTGACAAGCCCCGAGAGTTGATCATGTATGATTGAACTCTTACTAGTCCTCACATTTTGTAACGACTAGCTCCATGATCATTCCGAATATATAATGTATGGGACGCCTTACTATTGTGTATTTGGTGGTCTGATATCTTGTAACTACTATTAGTTGGTTGAGATTGAGACAATAGGCTATTTATGACCTTAAGAGACTGATGGATTGTAGTGAAACCCTCACATATCTAGACAGCCGTGACCGTATAGCGGTTTGGATTCCATTTCGTTATACGTAGCTGGCTATGTCAACCCCCGCTCTCCAGTATTCTGGTTCTGGGACGTGACAAGCATCCAATGATGGAGGTTCAGGTCATGATTAAATTTAATTCGACTGAGTACGAATACGAGGTTCATAGGCGATGAAAAGATTTCAAGGAGAATTGTCAAGGCTGTCGCGAATGAGACTCTAGGGTCAAGTTTAACTATGTCTCCATTCTCGTAGATTGATACATGAAAAAGCGAACCAAAGTGCAATAGGTTGATCAGACCATCATGTACCGGTTCTGATTAGACAATATGTTAGTGGGTGGCCACCCAATAAAATATGTCATGATCAAGCTCGAAAATAGATAAGCTTGCAAAACTAAGGCTAATTTAGCAGCACAAGATATAAGGGTGGTAATGATGAAAGGAATTACATAGTCCAAGTTTCTTAACCAATGGGTCAAGTAATCAGATAAGGTACAAGGTTAAGCATCTAAGGAAACAAGCAGAACACCATCATATGTGGGGTCGAAAGAATTGAGTCAAGGCTGGATTTATAATTGAAATAAGAAGAAATTTAGTATAATGGTAGAGGTTATAGTTTAGCCAGTTGACCAGAAAATCATATCAAGAAAATAGAGTACAAGAAGACGGATTTTAGTGGGACATGATATACCTACACGAAGGTGAGCTCGTCTTGGTCTTGCATATAACATTTGTTGGAGGGTAACAGCTAGTATTATATTCCGAATATCAAAGTCACGATAAGGAACGTCAAAGGATCTCAATTAGAAAGTGGGAGTTCAAGAGGTGGTAATTAATGCACAAAAATAATGAAGATCGAGTTAGTCATCTGCTTCTGATACTCTTAAGTTCATCTGGTCATAACTTGCCAATCATATCTTTACCTCACCAGTCTCCATATAAAAATTTAACCTTTACTTAAACCCTTACCATGACTACCGTAGGCAATTTTCAATTTCCAAACATCACTCTTGAAGCACAGCCCTCATATTTAGGAATCAACATTAACCATTTATTTAAATTTCCAAATTCTTTCACCTTGTCTTAAATTTGACCCAAAACCTCTAAATCCCGTTACGAATTCCTTGAACTTGTTCAAATTGTTCTCCTCGTATTATTTAATTTAAATCTCTAGGCCTTATAAAACTTATCTTCCATCATAAAATCAACTTCCGTATTTTCTTCGACATACACCCTTGAATATTATTCTCCTAAAAATATTTCACAACAATCTCTAAACTTCCATAACTTTGTGTTCTCTCTATCCCTAGTCATTTCCTCGCAACATCTTGTTTAATATCCTTATTAAACACAATTAACTTCTCTTTTCCATTACTAACCTTCTACATAGCCTTAGGGTAAAACCTCCCAAGAATCAATAACCAGAATTTCGTGGTTCTCCAATCTAGGTTGACCTTGAATATCCTTATCAGTTTTGAATACACCTATAAACTATAACCCTAAAATTTCTCTAAATGTAATTGTTTCCAGATTGGCAGTATACATCTCTTTATTCTATTCGAGACCTTTACCATATTTCTATCTCAAGTTTTCATATGGAACACTCCACATTTGATTTCCTTTAGATCATCATAAAATAACCAGTTACGTCTTCTCTGAGCTACATAATTTACGTCACTTCCTTAGCCTTTCCATGCAAAAGATATGAAGATTCAAAGGTTTCGAAGTACATCTGGTAGGGATGACAAGATATGGGTAATTAATGTAATGAGATAGAGTTTAAGATAAGAGGTAAATAAGAATGCAAGGGAATAATGGCGAGAAAGAATAATGAAGATATGTTCCTTCTCATCGGTTCAAACGAGAGGAACTCATCAAGCTTAAATTCAATAGCAAGGAATGAGGGTGAATCCAAACAAGAGGAAAAGGAATTCCAATTGAAGTTCAAAATGAGTTTCTCAGGGGTCGTCCCAGAAATCTCTCAAAGAATCCTAAGTGTGATTGAGTACCATGGATTTGAAAATATTAATCTAAATACAAAATTAAATCAACAACTACAAAATTTTATCAAAATCATCAACTAATACCAGGATTCAAAGTTCTACAATGAATCCACAAAATCAAATTCAAATCAAGAAAAAAGATGAATCAAAACAAGGAAAAGGAGTTTAAATCGGAATTCAAAATGAGATTCTCAAGGGTCATCCCAGGAATCTCTCAAGGAATCCTAACAGTGATTGAGTATCCTCTCATCCTAACACCTTAATTTATATATCCTATAGCAGGCTCGTAGTAGTACAACTAAGTCGTTGCGCTACTACGAAATTGCACTAATGCGAATCTCGACCAGCATGGGCCACCACTAAAAACGTGTCACGACCCGCACCCTAGAGTTAGGGCACGAGAACGTAACAACGCCCAGCCTACGCCGCAGTATCGGCGGTAGAACGCTGTCCTAGGTCTCAATGCATCTAACAGTATAAGACTAAACAGTTTATACTCCCCAAATGGGGATGACATAGCAGAATGTAAACTCAATCACATCTAAGGTAGAGCATAAAGGAAGATAGATAAAACATGAAATCGAAAAGAGATATAACAGATAGAAGTCTAAGTGTCTAAGATACAAACTCAGAATACATCTCAAAACTCAAATACAGTAATCCATAAATACAACTCAAGATGACTGAAAATAAACTATAAGCAAAAACCTTAGCTATCTATGCAACCTCTACTGTGTCTCCTCTAGGCTAGCATGCAATCTCCAAGCCATCTGTAAAATTTATCAACGGGTCCAGTCAGGACAGGAGCGAGTACAGTACATCTCAACAATATCATAACAGGTTAGGAAATATAAACATGCTAGAGAGTAAGATACAGGATCTGAAGAAATAACATGATGAAAAAGAGAGACTGTAAGTAAATAGCTACACTTTATAGAGAACTATCAGTGACTAGTGATTCAGAGCACAAGATGGTTATGTAAACGGCACGATGTTGTACACAAGTAATCTACAGAGGTTGTACACGAGTAATCTACTGGATTGATTACATAACCACTTCTACTCCCCCGCCCCAATCAATACACAAGGATCAAGCTAAGTTATGTTATTGCACACGAAGTATAGTCGCACACGAGATCATGTGAATACATGAATATACACGATTTCACACGATTTGTACACGAATGTCACGAATACAAGGAGTACACGATGCTCACGATAAAGTACACGAACACGAATACCCGATGTATTCGCTAAGGGGATAACATCGCACAACAAGATCCATATAGTACTAATCCGTGTTTCCAACGTGTCAGCATCATGTAAAATAATCTAAAGCAGGAAATATAATCCTAAACAAGATATAAAATGATCAGAGAATGTACTCGCCTGGTGTCTGAATGTCCAAAGTAAGTATACTGTCCGAGGAGAGGTGTCTGGCTCCTAATCAGAACAGCACAAGTCACAACATGTCCAGAAGGGTAATATAAAGCACTACAATGCATTTTACATGAATCTAGGTCAAACTAGGCTAAAGTCAACCCTTGGTCAACTCTGGTCAACTGCACTAGTCAAACTAGGTCAAACTAGGTCATGTCCTAACCCAGCAAGTCTTACTAGGCCTAACCAAGACTATTCTAGCAAGCATACATCAATACAAGGCTATACAAGCCAACATACAACCAACTCTATATAGCATGCAAGTATTCAATACTCAAATAGGCAAGAATTCACATTGGATATACACTAGGTAATCTATTACTTTAAGCTATATATGTCTACACATATATACACATACATATATTGGTATTCAACATTAGGTCTATAATCATGGCATTTCAAATGGTTATATAAACTTATATATTACAACACAATATGCTAACATATATATAATATACATACATAGCTAAGTTAACTATATTCATAAATACTTATTTAAGAGGCTATGTGTGTGTATGTGAACATGGCAAAGGGGCAAGTGAGGGTTAAATGGGCATACATAGTGTATACATATCAAAGAGTGTCAAAGTGTAAGTGAACAAAGTGTCAAGTGTGATAGTGTCAACATAGTGTAAGGGGGTACATGAGGTAATATAGGATTTGTGTTAACATAGAACATTACATCTCATTAACTTGTATATTGCATACATTACATCTATTATTACATTACATTCATGCTTGCATTCATTCATCATTCATTTATTCTCTTGCACTACTATATACACCATACATTACATACTATGGAACCTACATATTTATTACAAGCCATACTTATACATGCTTACAGTAGATAGGATACTTACACCTTATACATTATTTATTTAAATATTTACTCATGCTTGCATTCTCTATTTAATTACATAATGTATATACATTAACATGGGTTAAAATCAAATAGAACATTATATTACACACAAGGGTGCACAAAATGCATATGCCGAATAGTAACTCCTACTAATAATCAATACTGTACCATCTCAGCATGAATTAAAATCTAGGATTAAAGTATGTTATAGATCTATGTGTTAGCTTTCCGAAACTTCAAACGGATCGCATTTTCGTTTTCGAAAACTCCCGAAATTGCAAAAACACCGAGAACGCGTTTGTCTTTCGTACAGCTGACACTCAAATAATTCTCCAGAAAGTTACAGAAAGAATTAGGTCTATTAATACTTGTTTTTGGAAAGCTAACTTCAATACACTTCTTTTAAAAAAACGGGAGATTAAACCGAGCTTTGAGCTAGAAGTTATGACATTTCTAAGTTAGGGCTGAAATTAAAAACGTGGATAAAAATCATGACGGATTTGGGTAGTTTGAGACAAAAGAACACAAGTATATAACATAATATATCAAGAACTCACTCTCTACACTAATATATATATATGAGACACTATAGAACACATCTTCAATACAAAAATATGAGATTAAATATGTAATAATTCATTCATACATAACAACAACACATAGTGTGTCCAAATTTGGGATTTTCCCACATGGACACAACCACAACACAAAGGACACTCCTATGACCTCCAAATGGACACGAAATGGACACAAATGGAGATATAACCATGGGGGTCATTCCTATGGGTTCAAAATAGACCTATATGCATGAGAAAATGAAAAGGAGAAGGAATTTATACCTCCCGGTAGATCGAATCGAAGAAAAGCCTTCCCGGAGCGACACCGACACGTAGAGATTCCAAAAGAACACGAACGAGCTCCGAATCCTCCCAAACTTGGGTAGCTTCCTCCTTGGCTAGAATGGAGAAGGAAAGAAGAAGATTTGGTGGCGAAATGGAAGGATTTGGTGGAGAAATTGCTAGGGATTGCTCTCTAGAAATTTGGGGAAGAACAAGAGAGAGAGTGTGGATGAGAATAATGAAATAAACATGAGCCTATCCTCTTCCAAAGTAGCTGGCCATATGGGGCTATTTGTCCTATTATGGTAAGGTCCAAAATGCCCCCACTAACCTATTCTATGAGTATTAGGAAAGGGCTAATTGGTTGGGGCTAAATTAGTCATTCTAAAGTCTCTAATCACACTAACCTTATCCATAATAATTAGTCTAACCTCTAACTAAAATATTTCTATCATATGGAATAAATTTAATATCATATGGGCTATGCCTAACTAGTGTGTGGGTCCCACTAGAGTCAAACTACCCCCGGGTCCCCGTTTCAAGTCGGATTGAGTTGAAATTCGAACCCGACTCAAATAACCCCAAAACAATATCATAAATAATAAAATAATATCAAAATAATTCAAAGAGGTCAAATGTAAAAATATCCTTAGGCCAAAAATGATATTAAAATATCATAATCACATGGTTAGGCTCTAGGTCAAACAGTCTCTAGGGTTTCACTAGCAAAACGTCAAAACCACAAGTCATTGATTTAAATAATTTTAAAATGATTTAAAATCACCAAAAATTATATCATGAATTAAATATCATTATTAAAATAATTATAAACACAAAATTTCAAAATTACCCTCATTTGGGAAACTGGGTGCTACAGATACTGCAAATCTGCCACACGGGCAGGGAGCGGTATATGCTTATATTATTTATTATATATTGATGACGGGCGTCCCGCTGGAACTCGTCTAATTCATGATTGGCACAATTGATTGATTGGGTAGACTAGCCTTGCTTGTACATAGTAAGAACTGAGGAATCCTTATTGTATATTTCCAGGGTAACTTGGGACTTACATTAGCAAGCCGTAGTAGTTGAATGGTCGTTTAAATTGATTTATTTGTGTACTATGCCTACTTTGTTAACTAACTGAGATGATCATAATGTCAGGACATGACAGGCCAACTTCTGTCCTTGTTTGGTGGGGAAGTTGGTTCGAAGTGCCGTGATGTTATGTGAATCCCAGTAGCAAGCAGAGATCTATTTATCATTTTTTTTGTTATTGGTTCTAATTACTCATATCGTGCTTCCTTGTGGCACTTGCTATTAGAGGTCTAACCTCTCTGGTTTTGCATGGCCATATTTAGAGCCGGTTCTCGAGGACTCAGCTTACTTCCACCTCCAAGATCGTCAATACTAGAGGAATGATCGCATGAGGACACGAGTGGGTTCCTTACTTCCCCTCTCGTTTTGCTACTTACTTTATACTTTACCATTTGACACTGACATGTTAGTCGGATTGTCTTGTACTTACTTTTACATAATTGTAACTAAGTCAGACTGCAGCTGATGACAATTGTGTATACTTGCTACATCATCTGGCTATGTTTTATAAAGCCAGATCTTAAGAATATTTTGACTGAGCGTTTGGGATGCCTTACTGCTTTATCTTACATGTTCTCTATTACTGTTTCTTGTTTGAATGATTGAGACAATAGATGTGGTATAACCCTAGTGAGACTTTCATGTAGTATACACCCCCTCGTCTTTTAGACATCATTGATCGTATTATACGGTATTCATCTACCCGTAATACGTAGCTGGCTGAGTCACTCCTCCGCTCTTCGGTATTCTGGTTCTGGAGCGTGACAAGATATCGAAGTCCTTCATCAACTCCAACCACCTGCGCTGTCTCATGTTGAGCTCATTCTGTGTAAACACATACTTCAAGCTCTTATGATCTGTGAAGATCTCCACCCTCTCTCTATATAAGTAGTGTTTCCACAACTTCAAAGCAAATATCACTGTTGCCAACTCTAAGTCGTGGGTAGGGTAGTTCTTCTCATGGGGACATAACTGCCTGAAAGCATAGGCAATCACCTTCCCATGCTGCTGCAAGACACAACCCAAACCCTTTCTCGAGGCGTCACTGTAGATAGTGAACCCTCCTGATCCTGATGGCAATGTCAGAATCGAAGCTGTCGTCAGCCGCTTCTTCAACTCATCAAAAGTGACCTGACACTCCTCTGACCAAACAAACTCTGCATCCTTCCGGGTCAGCCTATTCAACGGCTGTGCAATCCGGAAGAACTCCTGCATGAACCTCCTGTAATAGCTTGCCAGTCCCAAGAAGCTCCTAATCTTTGCTACTGAACTCGGTACCGACCAAGCCTCAACTGCCGTGATCTTCTTCGGTTCCACTGAAATCCCATCTCCAGTCACCACATGACCCAAAAAATCAACTCTGTCCAGAAAGAACTCGCACTTCAAGAGCTTGCCATAAAGCCTCTCCCTCCCGAGTGTCTCCACAACCACTCTCAAGTGCTCCTCATGCTCCTCTTCAGTCTTCGAATACACCAGGATATCATCGATGAATACCACCACGAACTTGTCCAAGTACTGGTGGAACACCTTGTTCATCAAGTTTATAAATATCGCTGGAGCGTTGGTCAGCCCAAACGACATAACCAAGAACTCAAACTGTCCATACCGCATCCTGAATGTGGTCTTCGGAATATTCTTTCTCTTCACCTTTACCTGATGATAATCTGACCTCAGATCAATCTTCGAGAAAACCCAAGCTCCGCTCAACTGATCAAAAAGATCATCGATCCGCGACAGTGGATATCTGTTCTTGATTGTCAGGTTGTTGAGTGCCCTGTAGTCGATACACATCCGTACCGACCTATCCTTCTTGGGTATAAAGAGTACCGGTGCACCCCAAGGTGAAGAACTCGATCGGATGAAGCCCTTGTCCTGCAGCTCATCCACCTGCTTCTTCAATTCCACCAACTCACTGTTGTTTACTCGATAGACATGCTAAAAAATTGGTTTCGTGCCGGGAACCAAGTCTATCGAGAACTCAACATCTCTGTCCGATGGAAGTCCTGACAACTCCTCCGGAAAGACGTCCATGAACTCCGTAATCAAAGGATGTGGAGCCACCTGCTCCTCAACTGAAACCCCGCAGAAAAGTTTGCTGTCCTGCTCCGCCTGCCGTCGGGTGAACTCGAACTCTGGCTCTTCTGGCACTCCAAACATAACTCTACCCCCTCGGCAATCTATGCTGGCGTGATGCCTGCTCAACCAATCCATACCTAATACGATATCGTAGTTCGGTAGTGGCATTACGAGCAAACTCACCTCCAACTCTCGGTCTCCCATAATAACACTCCGCCCTCTACAAATATTACTCACGAGGATAATACCATCCCCGGTCGTGATCTTGCAGGTCCTAGGCAATGATTCAGATACAAGGCAGTATCTAATAGCAAATGATACCGACGCAAAACTGTAGTAAGCCCCAAAATCAAATAGGACAAAAGCTGGAATAGAGTCGAGAAGAACCGAACCTGCAATCAACTTCCCAATGGCCTTTGCATCCTCGACCGCCATGGCGAAAGCTCGTCCCTGCTGACCTCCCTGAGCATGCTTCTGATAATAGATGAACCTTTGCTGCTAAGTCTGTAGTGGTCCCTTCTGCTGTCCTACTGGAGCCTTGGCTCCCGTTTCCTGCACTGCTCTGCCTGTGAACTGAGAGCACTCCTTCAGCTGATGATCAGCTGCTCCACATAGTAGGCACCTGTCCAATCTCTTCCTGCACTCACTCTACCCGTGCCCCGACTTCTTACAGTAAGCACAGCTGGTGGTCTGCTGTCTCGGTGCCTGTTGCTGCACCTTCGGTTGCTGATGCTGCACCTGCTGGAATGGTGCACGGCCCTGCTGCTGAAACTGCTGCGACTAAAACTGCTGCTGATGCACCTGCCTTTGCGGCTGCTGGTGCTAAAAATGAGGCCTCTTGGCCTGACCCCCGCTGCTGCTGGCTCCCTGGAAATCTCGACCTCTCTTCAGTTTTAGCCCCAGGTCGTCCTCTGCTGCCATGGCTCCTGTAAAGATCTTCGTGAAGGTAGCATTCCGGTCACTCTTAGTCAGTGACCGAACCTCCCTGATCAACCCCCGGCGGAACTTTCTAGCCTTCGTCTTCTCCGTCAGATCATCTATAAACATGGCCAACTGGAAAAACTCTCCGGCGTACTCTGCAACTGTCTGGTTCCTCTGAACCAGACTCTCGAACTGCGCCTCAATGCCTCCTAGTGCCACATCTGAGAAGAACTGTTCCTTGAACAGCTCCTTGAATTGATCCCATGTCTGACCCTCTTTTCCCACTCGAGGATCTGTCTGGTACCAGGTACGGGCTAGGTCCTGCATCCGACTGTCCGCTGCCTTAATATGAAGTCTGGATGGTATCTCCGCCAGCCGAAAAATCTCTTCGATGTGCTCAATCCAATCATCTGTATAGTGTATGCCCTCGGTGCCCAGGAAGTCTCTAGGATGCATCTTCTGGAAGTCCTGGATGTCCTTCTCCCTCATGCGAGGCTGCTACTGCGCCTCTGAGTAGACACCATCTCCACAGTCGTACGAACCAGCTGATGAGCCTCGTCGATCCCCTGACGGAAGTCAGCTGTGTGACGCTGCTGCTGCTGATGAGACTCCAGAATCCTCTCCATGAAGGAGAATAGATGAGCAGCATCTACCATCCCCGCAGGTGGAGGCTACTACGGCAGAAGGATCTCAGGAATCACCGGGCTCTGCCTCCTAACTGCTGGAGGTGCTCCTCCAAAAGCAGCTGAAACGCCCACTCCTGAGGGCTGAACTGGTGCTGCGGTACCGGGAGCTGGCTGCACAGGACAAGAGGTGGCAGACCCCTCTGCAGCGTCCTCCGGTCAGGGGCGATACGATCTCGTCTCGATAACCATCCTGGAGACACAGATCAAACAAGAAACAATTTCTGAGAATGAGTCAAAATATCAAAGGAGGACAGTTTATTTTCAAAGAAAGATAATAAGCAGTAAAATATAGATAAACGGAATCTGATAAGGAGTTTTTTTTTCTAGTATGATTGAGTACTTTCAAAATATCCTAATCCTACTACAGGATGTAGTGATACTCTAGTTCGAATACTACTACATAAAACTAGACCTGCATGGGCCACCACTAAAAATGTATCATGACCCGCACCCTAGAGTAAGGGCACGAGAAGTGGGTACGTCCAGCCTACGCTGCAGTGTCGGCGGTAGAACGCTGTCCTAGGTCATAACATCTAACAATATAAGTTACCTGTACAGTATATACACTCCGAATAGATGTGACAATACAGAAATACAGTCTCAATCACAACTAAGGCAGAATACGGTCAGATAGATATGAAACGAATCCACAAAAGATACAATAGATAAAGAGTCTAAGTGTCTAAGATATCACAACAATGCAGAAACATCCCAAAACTCAAATACAGTAATCCAGAGAATAAATACAACTGAAAATCACTACTCTGGACTAAGGGTGTGTCATCCACTGTTAATAGATCCTGCTGGAGATTAAGTCACAGCAATCCTCTAGGGTAGTCCCATAGTAAGTGGTACAGAGCGCCTCGTCCTCATCCTCTGTAATATTTTCAATAGGTCCAGTCAGGATAGGAGCGAGCACAATACATCTCACGCAAATCATAACAGGTTAGAAAATATAAATATGCTAGAGAGTAAGATACATGAAACTGGAAAAACAACATGGTATAAAAGAGAGAACTGTAAGTAAATAGCTACAGTATATATAGAGAACTATCAGTGACTAGTGAATCAGAGTACAAGATAAATATGTGAACAGTTGGAGGTGATTCATGACTATACTAAAGAGTTGATTCATGACTACACTACTTTGGAATTATTCACATGTTTAGTTCTACTCCCCCATTTCCCCAATCAATACACAAGGATCCAGTCAAGTTACGTTAAGATTTATGACTACGCTACTGGCTCATAATGAGTGATTCATGAATAAATTCGTGAAGGCTCTGTGATTCATGAGAGTACAGGAATCACAAGCAGATTCATAATAGATTCATGATAATAGAAGCATGAGATACATGATGTAAGTGAAACACACAAGACATGAGTATCTGATGCTCCCGAGAGGGATAACATCTCATGAAGAAATCCATATAGTACCAATCCGTGTTACCAATGTGACAGCATTCAAGTAAAATAATCTAGAGCAGGAATATAATCATAAACAAGATATGAAATGATCAGAGAATGTACTCGCCTGATATCTGTATGTCTTAAGAGAATATACTGTCTAAGGAGTGGTGTCTGGCTCCTATAGAACAGTACAAGTCACAATATGTTCATAATAGTAAAATAGACTGCTATAATGCATTCTACATGATGTTTGGGTCGATTTAGGCTAAAGTCAAAATTTGGTCAACTGTAGTCAACCACACTAGTCAAATTTGGTCAATTAGGTCAAGCCTAACCCAAACAAGTCTCACTAAACCTAGTCAGTCTATTCTAGCAAGCACACATCAACACCCAAGTCACATGTGTATACATGCCATATACACATATGAATGCACATAGGAACCATAGGCTATATCCCATAGGGCCATATGCCATATAGTCTATAGGCAACACACATATTTCACATATTATATTTATCTACTAAATTAATATAAGCAACTTATATATATATATATATATATATATATATATATATATATATATATATATATATATATAATATATATATATATATATATATATATATATATATATATATATATATATATATATATATATATATGTAAGTTGCTTATATTATATATATTACATATAGGCAATACGCATATACATTACATATTACATATTTATCTAGCCAATTAGAGATATTATATATATACATAATTAGAGAGAGAAATAGAAGGACAGTGTGTGCATATGTGTAGTGTGTGTACATGAGTGTAGTGTACAATATGAAATCAATAGTGCATGCATATCAGTAAAATGTGAGTGATGTGTATGAGTGTGAGCGTTCTCAGGTTTTAGGAGAGAATTGTGTGTGTGTGTGCTATGGAAAACAGTGCACCAAAACTGTTCTCAGTTTTACAGTGCCAGTGTGTGTGTGTGGCTAATAATGTATGTCAATATTATCAGGTTTTGTGTACATAGGTGGGTGTGTGTGTTCCTAGTTTAAAATAGTGTAATGTGTGTACATGAGTCCTCAGAATTTGTAGATAGGTGTGTGTCAATACAGGTAAGTAGAGATGTGTGGGTGTGTGTGTATATATCAATATTGTGTGTGTGTGTGTGTGTGGTAAATGAACTCAGGTTTCAGTGTGTAATAGGAATATCAGTTAGAACAGTGCAATGTTCTCAGATTTTCAAATTTCAGAGATACACATGACAGTTCAGTTTCAACAATCCCAAATTAATTCAAAAACCCATAACCAATCACCAATCATGAACCCTAAATGTACATTAAGCTCTTACATAAATAGGTGAATCATTCCTTGCATTTAATTATCAAGAAAACAGTAAAATAATACATTTCAAATCTTAGAAATTTACATCAGTAAACTATGTATCGGAAAATTGGGGATAACCAAATTCGAAATCCAAAATACAATTAATATTCGAATATAATGGTTGGTAATCAAAGTGTTATATGTGAACATGCCTTGTCACTCCCCGTTCCCGGAATGCGTATTTTTATACATGTACAACTCATATATATATTTATTTAATATTTATCATGTATCATCCTGTATTTAAATTCCTTTAATTTCATGATTAATTAATTATCTGTATTTTATTTCCTGCAATTTTATTCCTGCATTTTATTTCTGCATTTTATTTTCTGCTTTTAACTTCTCTGCTTTAGTCTTATTGTGGTTCGGCCATGGTTGGTTATTTTTGGGTTCATGGTGGTTCACATGAACCAAACCCCCACCTACCACCACCCCTTCCTATTTAAAGCCCTCATCTCCTTCTCTCTCCTCATAACTCTCCTTCACCATTACTTCTTCTTCTTCCTCATCACTCTCTCCACCAACCAACAGCAGGCAAGTACATCTTGCTTCTTGCTTCCACTTGAGAACCATTTTTATGGTTTATTTTTTTTTCTCATGATTCTAAGAGAGTTTAGTACTTAGCATTTTTAGTTTCTTTGGCTTATTTCTTCTCGGTTGTCTATAGATTTTTGATCTACCAACCTGGCGTGCTTTTCGGAATAGATGGTTCTTGTGGTGGAGCTCCTCATTCTGAACCATGGGAACTTTATTTCTGGCTTGGAACGAAGGCTCCATAAGATTGGAGTTCGGGAGATTTAGTCACGCTCACGTTCTTACGTGCGTGCGTGAATTTTTAGTCACGCACACGTCTTTACGTGTTAGCGTGAATTTTTAGTCACGCTCACGTTCTTACGTGCGTGCATGAATTTTTAGTCACGCACACGTCTTTACGTGTTAGCGTGAATTTTTAGTCACGCTCACGTTCTTACATACGTGCGTGAATTTTTAGTCACGCACACGTCTTTATGTGTTAGCGTGAATTTTTAGTCACGCTCACGTTCTCGCGTGTCAGCGTGAATTTTGAGTTACGCACACGTCTTTGCGTGCGTACGTGAATTTCTTATTACTTTTCACGCTCACGTTATGAGTGCGTGAATTACCCTTTACGCTCACGCTGTTTATACGCTCACTCCTACCTACTAGACTTGGCGTGACTTGTTGGCCTAAGCATAGACTTGTTGGCGTGACTTCCTGACCTGGGTGTTTCTATTTGTTCTATAATTTATTCCTTTAATGGTGGCATGATAATTCTCCTATTATATATCCTTACGCCTTTTGGCATGAACTTGATAAAATCATGATATGTTAATATTGTTAATACAGATTGCTATGTGGAATGTGCCTTGTGTCCTGATTGATCCATGGATACCCAGTATGACTGAAACTTAACCCTAGAGTCGTAGACTCGACTCCACTGAATACTATATGATTTTCATGCCTTGTCACCATTAATAATGATTGTGACATTGACTAATAATTGATCATGCGTTCCTAGTTGGAACTAAGAGACTGGCTAGTCGTCTTATTGAATTGAATGAATGAGACACGTTCATAGTAACTATGAACTATTGCAATCGATTGGCCGATCCCGAATATTGGCATACAGGCACATGCAGGCTTCAAATTATTTATTTATCTATTTAGTTATTTATTTACCTTACAAAAATAGCATGTGTACTTTATGGTCAAGGCATGATTATTTCGTGGTTAGTTTGATTGTTGCATTACGCTATGTAAGACCTACAACCTAACCGCACGGGTAACGTTGCAGAGTTGTGTATATCGTACCCCGTACGAAAGTACTCATTTGAATGACCATGATCCACGGCATGGGACTTCACTCAACGTAGAGACTATTAAGTCAAATAAAATAATGATGGCATGGAGAGAATGGATTCCCGAGTTCTTACATGGCAGTCCTCTTGGGACTAGTAGTGCCCGACAGGCCGGCTGGTTCCCACAGATACTGTAAATCTGTCACACGGACAGGGAACGGTATCTGCTTATATTATTAAATTGTGCATGGTATATTAACGGCGGACGTCCCGCTGGGACTCGTCTAATTACATGATTGGCGCAATTGATTGATTTGATAGACTAGCCTTGCTTGCACATAGTAAGAACTGAGGAATCCCTACTTGCATAATTCCAGGATAACCTGGGACTCACAATAGCAAACCGTAGGAGTTGATTGGCCGTTCAAGATGATTTGTTTGTGTACTGTACCTACTATCTTGCCTAACTGAGATGATCAGAATGTCAGGACATGACGGGCCAACTTTTGTCCTTGTTTGGTTGGGAGGTTGGTTCGAAGTATCGTGATGTTGTGTGAGTCCTAGTAGATAGCAGAGATCTATTATCATATTCTCTTACTTACTGGTTTAATCCTTCATATCGTGCTCCCTTGTGGTACTTGCTATTAGAGGTCTAACCTCTCTGGTTTTGCATGGCCAGATTTAGAGCCAGTCCTCGAGGATTCAGCTTACTTCTACTTCCAAGATGGTCAATACTAGGGAAATGATCGCAGGAGGACTCGAGTGGGTTCCTTACTCCACCGCTCGTTTTGTTATTTACTTCATACTTAGCCGTTTGGCACCGACATGTTAGTCGGATTGTCTTGCACTTACTTTTACATAATTGTAATTAAGTCAGACTGCAGCTGATAACAATTGTGTATATGTTGCTATACCATCTGGCTATGTTTTGTAAAGCCAGATCTCCAGAATATTTTGACTAAGCGTTTGGGACGCCTTACTGCTTTATCTCACATGTTCTCTATTTTTGCTTCTTGTTTGAATGATTGAGACAATAGATGTGAAGTGACCATAGTAAGACTTTCATGTAGTATGCACCCCCTCGTCTAGTTAGACAGCATTGATCGTATTATACGGTATTCATCTACCCGTAATACGTAGCTGGCTGAGTCATTCCTCCGCTCTCCAGTATTCTGGTTCTGGGGCGTGACATGCCTCACAGTGTGTGTCGTGTCCCCAAGGTGGGACACGACGTGTCCAATCAATTTTAACACACACGAATACACTATGATACAGTGCAGTCTCATGCACGTATTCACGCGTGTCTAGCACACGACACACGACACGACACAACACGAGTGCGTGTCCACATACTCGTCTAGGGTAGGGGTACAACCCTGACACCCTGACTCGTATCCACGAGACACCAAGACACGACACGAAGCCCGTGTCAGTGGGGTATGTGGCTCACGCGCACAACAGGCAATGGCCAGTGGGGGCTCGATAGCGTGTCTGACTCGACACAACGCGACTCGAGACTCGAGGGGGCTCGTGTCAGACACTGCCCCTCGGTCCTCGCCAAGTGGCACGTGTCAATTCGCCGTGTCCGAGGAGAAAAGCAACCCGAGCAGCAGGACAGTGTCCCGCGGCTGCTGCAACAAGTTTGTGTCCACGTGCTGACACGATACGACACTAAAATCACCCACAACTGACACGAAATCAAATACGACCCCTAGATCTACATTTTCAGTGTTCCACTTAATGCCTCCTGGACATACTCGTTGATCACTATATATGGTAAGTGGCATACCAATAGCAAAGTACTCGTAACACCAGAACTACAAAAACAATTTACATATGAGGTTGAAATAAATAAAATTTATAAATATGTACTACCAGTGTGAGCACCCTGAATTTCGGGTTGATTTTTTTTTTTTCTGATTTATTGGTTTCATTAAATAATTTATTGAATTATTTTTCCTTAAGTGTATTTTTTCGTGCCATTGATATTTGGAGTATCAGGGATGTTCAATTCTGGAAATCCTCTTCACGAGTTTTGGAGTGGACACGATTACCTACATGACGGTATATAGTGTCCCATCCAAACTTGTTCTCTTGTGCTCTTTCTGCTTCTCTGAACTTCGGGTCGGTTTAGACCATTTGATTCGTATTTATTTTCCCACTTTTTTCCTTGATCATTTTCAGCGCGTTACCATGACATTTAAATTGGGAGCGCCAGACCAGTCATTTCCTTGAAACCAACTCCTCATTGATGATCTACTCGAGACGCTCGTCACCCATGACCTTTGTTTCCCACTCATTCATGTTATTTTGGGCTCCATTTGATTCGCACAACTTTTCCGACGCGTGACCCGATTTTATTTCACGCCACGGCGTCACATTTATTTTCCAACTTGATTTGTGGGTCCCCTGTCGACCAAAACCTGTCAGTCCCAATTATGGACATGGCCCACATTTAGCCTACTACCCGTCCGCCACTTGTGTCCCATTTATTGGAATTCCCATGTGCTACTTATTTACACATGATCATCGTTTCTTAATTTTTAATTGGATTTTTGCATCATGTCCGATTTTCGTCCAATCCGGCTCCACCGAGCCCAGTCCAGCTCCATGATTTTCTCCATCATGACCCCCTCATATTTATTGTCCAAAAATATCAATTTCTTATTTTATCTATTTATATTATTTAATGGGAAATTTCTATTGATTTTAACCTATTGGGATAACCCATCTTGTTTATAATTCTTCCTAGCCATTGGATCATCTAAATAAATCACAACCATTTATTTCCCCTCATGAAATTCTCCCCAGCTCACTCCTACATGCCGGCCCTAATTTCTAGGGTGGACAACTTTTTCCATCTCTCTCTCTCTCTTATCCTTCTCTCTCTCTCTCCACATTTAATTCAAACAACTCCCACACAATACAACTCCCTCAACTCCCATGCACAGCCTCCACCTGAGCCTTCTTCCTCCTCCACCCTCTCTTCCAGGTCGACCACCCCCATGGCTGGCCTTGCCGTCGGCCACCTTGCCGCACCACCCACCACTCTTCATCACTTCTCCTCCCTCTCCTCATCTTCTTCCTTCATCCTCTTCATCACCATCATCTCCACCTCACCAATCCGACCACCCTCACCTCACCTCCCCGACCACCTCACGTCGACCACCCCGTGGCCGTCGGCCATGGCCGACGTCGACTCCTCCTCCCTCGGCCTACTCCTCATTCCTCCTCCTCTTCCCGTATTTCCTCCCACCTCAGTCACCAACCGCCACCTCCATCTAATCCGACAGCCACTCCACAGCCGTCACCCCCTCGCCGCGTGGCCGCCGCCCCCTCGCCGGCCGACCACGCTCTCGCCGTCGCCTGGCTGACAGCGCGCAGTCCGCGCTCCGCAGCAGCATCGTTCACAGCGCACAGGCGCGCACGCACGCGCGCGCGTGGGCCGCCGTCGCGCGCCGCCACGCCGCCGTGCGGGCCGCCGTAGGCCCCTGGACGTGCTCCCCCGCCATGGGCGAGCCTTCCCTGACGGCCACCGTCCTCCGGGACGCGCCGTCGAGGCGATTTCTGCATTTTGACCGAGATCCCGTCGGCGCGCGCGAGTTTGGAACTCAGATTTGGCGCTCCGTCGCAGCGACTTCGCACGCGTTTTTCCGGAGATTCGACCGTTGGATCGGTGATTTCTTCGCTCCGTCGCAATCTCGGTATATCCACCTTCCCTCATGACAATTTTTGTCCGTTAATTTTATCGTTTGATACATGAAAACCGGCCACCAAGTTGACCGTTTAAATTGTATTAAATTTGGACAGTTTCGCGGGGCCAACTTCGTCAGCTTGTATCTCCTCCACCGCAGCTCCGTTTGGCGTGCTACTAGTTCCGGTGCGAACCTGGTATAACCCTCTTCCTGCCCCCTTTAGATTTCATTTCAGTTTGAGCTTGTTTGATTGGTTGAATTCGACGCCAAAGTTGGCCGTCCGAATTCGTAATTTCCAACTTGTAAAATTCTATTTTTGAACACGGGACTTCAGATTTCATTTCTGACACCACCATTAGATTCGTGGCGTCGTTTTGGCATGTTTTCATATAAAATTTGTTAGATTTGGAGAACGTGGGCCCGGGCACGCATTTCGGTGCAAAGCGGGTCCCACTTTCTGGGTCAACGGGACTTTTTGACGCCGGCTCATCGAAATCCAATTCCGGAGATACCGTTGTGTTCGTATCGTCATTCTGGACTCGTTGACATATAATTTGCTAGGTTTTGGTGGACATTGGGTCTGGCACGCATTTCGGTGCAAGTTGGATACCAATGTCCGGGCCAACGGGTCATTTGGAGATCGGCTCATCGGAATCCAATTCCGGAAATACCGTTGAGCTCGTATCGTCATTCTAGACTCGTTGACAGGTAGTTTGCTGAGTTTTGAGGACTTTGGCTCCGGCACGCATTTTCGTACAAACCGGAAGTCCAAGTTCTGGTCAACGGGCCAAATGGAGATCGGGTCAACGGAATCCAATTCTGGAGATACCGTTGGGTTCGTATCGTCATTCTGGTTTCGTGGACATATAATTTGTTATATTTTATTGACTTATTTTCTTGCACATATTTTGGTGCAAAACGGCTCCGACACGGACACCGTTTTGACCCGAAATTACCTTTTTGCCCTTGTGTCCAAATTGGACCGATGGGTAGGCTATCCTAGCTAATTTGACTATTCTGGATACGTTGGCGATGTTCATTTCATCGTCCGACAATGTTTGTTGATAGTTTCTCTGAGTTTAGCCTTTTAATAATTAATTAATGAGTAATTCTTATAATGTTCGTATTTCGAGATTAGTACAACGAAACTGAGCTCAGTCAATTCCAGTGATCTCACATCGCTAAAATTGACAAGATGGGCACGTGGATCACTGTAATAAGATTATCAACTTTATCCTTGATATTCTTATCTCGATTTACGTGTCGTAAGTTTCGACGTACAAATAACGAAGTACACTTTATATTTTCAATAATTAGACTAGGTTGACCCTGTTTGACCAAAGTTGACCAGTTGACCCAAAGTCAACTGTGAGTCAACGCTTGACCTAGTTTGACTAGATTATTGACCGGAGTTGACCTAGAGTTAATTGGACTTAGAAGAACCTAGAATAATATAGATTGCTTGTAGAGACTCTTTTAATATAACTTGAACGCTTTGTAACCTGTGTTGCTTTAAATAGGACTCTGTGGCTTCAGTTGGACCCTCTATACTTATCAGCTCAGGACCACAGGCGAGTACATTCACTGATAGTTTTCATTGTCTTGATATCTACTATATCCGATTCAGTCGTAGTGTTATACTTGATTCCTGACACGACAGTTCACGGACTAGTATACGTCGGATCCTGGCATGAGATGTTATTCCTGGACTTTCTTGGTATATGGGTATGAGATATTTCCGTGTTCATGTACTTATATAGACACATATTGGGAGTAGGCTGATCACCTGCTCTCGAATCCCCGTGTCATGACATGCCATGTCCGGATCCGTGATACTATTCGGGGGATATATTGGGGGAATTATTAGGGGTTATGTGATCAAACCTTATTGTAACTATACATTGCTAGCGTCACCCTCACCCCACGTAGGGTGTCGCAGATACCTCACTCCCGGTTATCCAGGTTGGCCGGCATGACCCTTTCCAGATTTTCATGTGATTGTCGGGCCAAGTGGATAACTTGGCCATACTCTTCCTTTAGCCGATCACATATCACTATAATAATTCAAAACACCTTTTACTTTATTTGTCATGTCTTACATTCCTGTTTCAGCTTTACTTACTGTACTTTCACCATGCTACGATTCATTCTCATATGCTCCATCTGTCTCTTATACTGTACCTTGGTTATGGGACTAGGTTCTGTTTGGAGGAAGGGTTATAACCCCGGTCCTTGTTTGGTTTAAGGGTTGTAACTCGGCTTTTGAATGGTTCCCAAGTCGCCTTTACTCTTTGTCTTGTATTTCATTATTACTGTCTCTTATAGTATTTCTCAATTCACATAGAACTGCTGTTGGTGTTTTGTACTTGCTCATTTTCCTGACAGGATACGTTGACAAATTTTACAGATAGCTCGGGATTGCCTGCTAGCCTAGAGGAGACCATTAGAGGTTGTTTAGTTAGCTATTCTTAGTTGTCTGGAGATGTATTATTTTATGGATTACTGTATTTGAGTTTTGAGATGTATTCTGAGTTGTATCTTAGACACTTAGATTTCTCTCTGTTGTACCTCTTTTGGATTTCATGTTTTATCTATCTTCCTTTATGCTCTACCCTAGATGTGATTGAGTATGTATCTGCTATGTCACCTCCATTCGGGGAGTATAAACTGTTTAGTCTTATACTGTTAGATGCATTGAGACCTAGGACAGCGTTCTACCGCCGACACTGCGGCGTAGGCTGAGCGTTGTTACGTTCTCGTGCCCTAACTTTATGGTGCGGGTCGTGACACATTTTTAGTGGTGGCCCATGCAGGTCTAGACTAAAGTGTAGTGGTATTCGAACTAGAGTACCACTACAGCCTGCAGTAGGATTAGGATATATTTTGAAGGTACTCAATCACAGATAGGAACCCTTGAGAGATTCCTGGGATGACCCTGGAGAATCTTATTTAACTTCGAATTGAAAACTCTTTTCCATAATTTATTTTATCTTTATTTTCTGTTGTTGAATTTGATTTTAATGGATTATTGTTGAATTTGAGTTTGTATTTATTGATTTTGAAGGATGATTATTGAATTTTAAATTTTGATGATAGATGTTGTCTCCGAGTTTGTATTTTCATGAATTTTTGTTCATTTTGGATTTTGATGTTCGTTGATAAATTTGAATTGATTTTCGAGTATTCGTTGTTGATTTCAAATTAACTTTTGGCAAGATAAAATTATATGGGCTAGGTCATCTATGTTGTGGAGTCTAGTCTTCTACAGTCATATTAGCTAGCATGGTGAGGACATATAGTCTGACTTGGATCTATTTCTCGGGTGTGAGAATTTAAGATTTTCGCAGCCAAGCGCGCGGCATCGCAAAAATGTTAAATACCGTGATTCTAGAGGTATGTGCCAAAGTCGAGGACTCTGTGATTATCGTAGCCTTGCTTACTAGTATGACGAGGATTAGGGTACCATGATTTTGACCTGACGCATATGATTATCAGATTTTACTTTAAATGTTTTCGAACACGTTTCTCTACTTTTGTTTCTGTCCTTCAAAAAAAAAATTTTATTTTTTAATTATTAATTATTTTGTTTGTTTCCTTCTCATTATTTAACTTAAGAGTAGGTTTGCCTATTTTTATAAACTTTTGTGTAACTTCTTGCTATGAGTTTCTTCTTAATACAATGAATCGATGATTTTGCTAGACTTTATCTTGGATTTAAAAATTTAGCTCTGGATTTCAAAATGGTTATTCCTTAAATAGATAAGCAAAACAGATTTTTATCGTTATTTCTTTCTTGCTATTATTCAAAAAAAAAATGCCATGATTAGTGTAACTTGATAGCTGTTGTTTTGAAACCCAATTTCTCATATACAATTTCATATGTATTCACGTACACACACGCCTACTATCAACCATATGAACATGTCCCCATACACATAATGCTAGTCTTTCCCTCTCTAACGCTCTGTATATATTATGATTGGATTTCCATGCAATTGACTTTATTCCTTAACTAGTGATTTTGATTTTTCCTTGGATAGTGCCCTTTTTTCAGATAATTGGTAGTTACCTTCATTCTATTTTTTTGATGAGTACCAGTTTTCATATAGGATGGTAGACTGCCTTACAGTTTTGATGGTTTGTTGTCTCTGTAACCTTTTGTTTAGCACCCTGGATTGCTTGTGTGTTTGATACCCTATAACCGTTTTGGTTAGCATGACTAGTATACCTAGATGAGACTTACTACCACCGTATGCCATGACCCTGTATGTCGTCCTTTTGATCACATGCTTTGTTTTAATCTGGGACTTTGATTTTGGGGGTTTGACCTAGAGGGAGTATGGACATTTTAATTTCGAGGACGAAATTTTTATAAGGTGGGTAGGATGTGAGCACCCTGAATTTCGGGTTGATTTTTTTTTTTTTTTTTTATTTTCTGATTTATTGGTTTCATTAAATAATTTATTGAATTATTTTTCCTTAAGTGTATTTTTCCGTGCCATTGATATTTGGAGTATCAGGGATGTTCAATTCTGGAAATCCTCTTCACGAGTTTTGGAGTGGACACGATTACCTTCATGACGGTATATAGTGTCCCATCCAAACTTGTTCTCTTGTGCTCTTTCTGCTTCGCTGAACTTCGGATCGGTTTAGACCATTTGATTCGTATTTATTTTCCCACATTTTTCCTTGATCATTTTCAGCGCGTTACCATGACATTTAAATTGGGAGCGCCAGACCAGTCATTTCCTTGAAACCAACTCCTCATTGATGATCTACTCGAGACGCTCGTCACCCATGACCTTTGTTTCCCACTCATTCGTGTCATTTTGGGCTCCATTTGATTCGCACAACTTTTCCGACGCGTGACCCGATTTTATTTCACGCCACGGCGTCACATTTATTTTCCAACTTGATTTGTGGGTCCCCTGTCGACCAAAACCTGTCAGCCCCAATTATGGACATGGCCCACATTTAGCCTACTACCCGTCCGCCACTTGTGTCCCATTTATTGGAATTCTCATGTGCTACTTATTTACACATGATCATCGTTTCTTAATTTTTAATTGGATTTTTGCATCATGTCCGATTTTCGTCCAATCCGGCTCCACCGAGCCCAGTCCAGCTCCATGATTTTCTCCATCATGACCCCCTCATATTTATTGTCCAAAAATATCAATTTCTCATTTTATCTATTTATATTATTTAATGGGAAATTTCTATTGATTTTAACCTATTGGGATAACCCATCTTGTCTATAATTCTTCCTAGCCATTGGATCATCTAAATAAATCACAACCATTTATTTCCCCTCATGAAATTCTCCCCAGCTCACTCCCACATGCCGGCCCTAATTTCTAGGGTGTACAACTTTTTCCATCTCTCTCTCTCTCTCTTATCCTTCTCTCTCTCTCCACATTTAATTCAAACAACTCCCACACAATACAACTCCCTCAACTCCCATGCACAGCCTCCACCTGAGCCTTCTTCCTCCTCCACCCTCTCTTCCAGGTCGACCACCCCCATGGCCGGCCTTGCCGTCGGCCACCTTGCCGTACCACCCACCACTCTCCATCACTTCTCCTCCCTCTCCTCATCTTCTTCCTTCATCCTCTTCATCACCATCATCTCCACCTCACCAATCCGACCACCCTCACCTCACCTCCCCGACCACCTCACGTCGACCACCCCGTGGCCGTCGGCCATGGCCGACGTCGACTCCTCCTCCCTCGGCCTACTCCTCATTCCTCCTCCTCTTCCCGTATTCCCTCCCACCTCAGTCACCAACCGCCACCTCCATCTAATCCGACAGCCACTCCACAGCCGTCACCCCCTCGTCGCGTGGCCGCCGCCCCCTCGCCGGCCGACCACGCTCTCGCCGTCGCCTGGCTGACAACGCGCAGCCCGCGCTCCGCAGCAGCAGCGTTCACAGCGCACAGGCGCGCACGCACGCGCGCGCGTGGGCCGCCGTCGCGCGCCGCCACGCCGCCGTGCGGGCCGCCGTAGGCCCCTGGACGTGCTCCCCCGCCATGGGCAAGCCTTTCCTGACGGCCACCGTCCTCCGGGACACGCCGTCGAGGCGATTTCTGCGTTTTGACCGAGATCCCGTCGGCGCGCGCGAGTTTGGAACTCAGATTTGGCGCTCCGTCGCAGCGACTTCGCACGCGTTTTCCCGGAGATCCGACCGTTGGATCGGTGATTTCTTCACTCCGTCGCAATCTCGGTATATCCACCTTCGCTCATGACAATTTTTGTCCGTTAATTTTATCGTTTGATACATGAAAACCGGCCACCAAGTTGACCATTTAAATTGTATTAAATTTGGACAGTTTCGCGGGGCCAACTTCGTCAGCTTGTATCTCCTCCACCGCAGCTCTGTTTGGCGTGCTACCAGTTCCGGTACGAACCTGGTATAACCCTCTTCCTGCCCCCTTTAGATTTCATTTCAGTTTGAGCTTGTTTGATTGGTTGAATTCGACGCCAAAGTTGGCCGTCCGAATTCGTAATTTCCAACTTGTAAAATTCCATTTTTGAACACGGGACTTCAGATTTCATTTCTGACACCACCATTAGATTCGTGGCATCGTTCTGGCATGTTTTCATATAAAATTTGTTAGATTTGGAGAACGTGGGCCCGGGCACGCATTTCGGTGCAAAGCGGGTCCCACTTTCTGGGTCAACGGGACTTTTTGACGCCGGCTCATCGAAATCCAATTCCGGAGATACCGTTGAGTTTATATCGTCATTCTGGACTCGTTGACATATAATTTGCTAGGTTTTGGTGGACATTGGGTCTGGCACGCATTTCGGTGCAAGTTGGATACCAATGTCCGGGCCAACGGGTCATTTGGAGATCGGCTCATCGGAATCCAATTCCGAAAATACCGTTGAGCTCGTATCGTCATTCTAGACTCGTTGACAGGTAGTTTGCTGAGTTTTGAGGACTTTGGCTCCGGCACGCATTTCCGTGCAAACCGGAAGTCCAAGTTCTGGTCAACGGGCCAAATGGAGATCGGGTCAACGGAATCCAATTCTGGAGATACCGTTGGGTTCGTATCGTCATTCTGGTTTTGTGGACATATAATTTGTTATATTTTATTAACTTGTTTTCTTGCACGTATTTCGGTGCAAAACGGCTCCGACACGGACACCGTTTTGACCCGAAATTACCTTTTTGCCCTTGTGTCCAAATTGGACCGATGGGTAGGCTATTCTAGCTAATTTGACTATTCTGGACACGTTGGCGATGTTCATTTCATCGTCCGACAATGTTTGTTGATAGTTTCTCTGAGTTTAGCCTTTTAATAATTAATTAATGAGTAATTCTTATAATGTTCGTATTTCAAGATTAGTACAACGAAACTGAGCTCAGTCAATTCCAGTGATCTCACATCGCTGAAATTGACAAGATGGGCACGTGGATCTCTGTAATAAGATTATCAACTTTACCCTTGATATTCTTATCTCGATTTACGTGTCGTAAGTTTCGACGTACAAATAACGAAGTACACTTTATATTTTCAATAATTAGACTAGGTTGACCCTGTTTGACCAAAGTTGACCAGTTGACCCAAAGTCAACTGTGAGTCAACGCTTGACCTAGTTTGACTAGATTATTGACCGGAGTTGACCTAGAGTTAATTGGACTTAGAAGAACCTAGAATAATATAGATTGCTTGTAGAGACTCTTTTAATATAACTTGAACGCTTTGTAACCTGTGTTGCTTTAAATAGGACTCTGTGGCTTCAGTTGGACCCTCTATACTTATCAGCTCAGGACCACAGGCGAGTACATTCACTGATAGTTTTCATTGTCTTGATATCTACTATATCCGATTCAGTCGTAGTGTTATACTTGATTCCTGACACGACAGTTCACGGACTAGTATACGTCGGATCCTGGCATGAGATGTTATTCCTGGACTTTCTTGGTATATGGGTATGAGATATTTCCGTGTTCATGTACTTATATAGACACATATTGGGAGTAGGCTGATCACCTGCTCTCGAATCCCCGTGTCATGACATGCCATGTCCGGATCCGTGATACTATTCGGGGGATATATTGGGGGAATTATTAGGGGTTATGTGATCAAGCCTTATTGTAACTATACATTGCTAGCGTCACCCTCACCCCACGTAGGGTATCGCAGATACCTCACTCCCGGTTATCCAGGTTGGCCGGCATGACCCTTTCCAGATTTTCATGTGATTGTCGGGCCAAGTGGATAACTTGGCCATACTCTCCCTTTAGCCGATCACATATCACTATAATAATTTAAAACACCTTTTACTTTATTTGTCATGTCTTACATTCCTGTTTCAGCTTTACTTACTGTACTTTCACCATGCTACGATTCATTCTCATATGCTCCATCTGTCTCTTATACTGTACCTTGGTTATGGGACTAGGTTCTGTTTGGAAGAAGGGTTACAACCCCGGTCCTTATTTGGTTTAAGGGTTGTAACTCGGCTTTCGAATGGTTCCCAAGTCGCCTTTACTCTTTGTCTTGTATTTCATTATTACTGTCTCTTATAGTATTTTTCAATTCACATGGAACTGCTGTTGGTGTTTTGTACTTGCTCATTTTCCTGACAGGATACGTTGACAAATTTTACAGATAGCTCGGGATTGCCTGCTAGCCTAGAGGAGACCATTAGAGGTTGTTTAGTTAGCTATTCTTAGTTGTCTGGAGATGTATTATTTTATGGATTACTGTATTTGAGTTTTAAAATGTATTCTGAGTTGTATCTTAGACACTTAGATTTCTCTCTGTTGTACCTCTTTTGGATTTCATGTTTTATCTATCTTCCTTTATGCTCTACCCTAGATGTGATTGAGTATGTATCTGCTATGTCACCCCCATTCGGGGAGTATAAACTGTTTAGTCTTATACTGTTAGATGCATTGAGACCTAGGACAGCGTTCTACCGCCGACACTGCGGCGTAGGCTGGGCGTTGTTACGTTCTCGTGCCCTAACTTTAGGGTGCGGGTCGTGACAACCAGCAATATAAATATACCTGTATAAGTGTTAGACATCTAGAAATATTTTTGGCTGTTTTACCTCCAGAAACCTTAGTCACAAATGATGTCATCGAGTGATATAAATGTGCTAATACTACCATACCCCATGCGTGCTTTGTGCGTGTACCCAAATCTTGGAAAAATGGTAGCAGTCGGACGTTGATCATATTTCCTGTTGCATAGAAAAATAATAATGCACCGCATAGACACAACAAATGAGCTCTTGTACAAAAAATCACCTGAAATTAACAACAACTAAACTCTTCATATCAACTATATTAAATAAAAATTAAAGATAACTAGTGTAGAAAAAATACCCGTGCATCATCGACAACAACTGTCGTATCGCCGATGCGATCAAGATGCATAAAAGTGGACCGGAGCTAAGTCAGTCTAACAGTGCTCCGACCTCCTATATCATCTGGTGGCTCCACACCAAGGTATGACCTAATGAGATTTGAAGCATCCAACCCCTCGTAAAAATATATAGGGTAACCCTCGATAGGTAACCATAGAATCTGGGCTGTGTCAGCTAAAGTTATGGTCATTTCTCCAAAAGGTAGTTGAAATGTGTTGCGTGTTGGCCACCATCGTTCAACGATGCTCAATATCAGGTCTCTGTTATGGTGCTTAATACATATAGCGTCAATAAGATCAAAATCGAAAGTCGATATCAAGACCTTTTGGGGTGCAGTCAACTCCCACGATGATCGCCACTCACCATGCTCACGTAATTTAACTTCAGGATAATCATAGCGCTATAATATAATCATATATATATATATACATCATTAGTACAATTTAATAAAAATAACACAAAGAAAATTAATTACCTAAAATTTATTTTACCTCTCCCGTAAATACAAGTTTAGAAACATGAGATTGTCGTTCATGTAAAATGGCCGGAGTTGTCGGACCACTGGGAATTTTTCCATCATTTGGACTAGCCATCTGTAACAAAAAATAGCATAAAAATTACAATAAAAATTACCATATAAATTATTTAAACAAAAAATACATGTTCACAATGAACACTATTGTAAGCCCCTGAATTTAGGGTTATTTTTTTTATATTCTAAATGATTTATTTTTCAATAAATAATTTATTATGATTATTTTATTCTTAAATGTACTTTTTCGTGCCTTTGATTTTTGGAGCGTCAGAGATGTCCATCTCTGGAAACTTCCTTCATGAGTTTTGTAGTGGACAAGATTACCTTCATTTTTATATATAATGTCTCACTCAAACTTGTCAACTTGTGCTCTTTTTGTATCACACAACTTCGGGTCAATTTAGACTAATTGATCGTTGAATAATTATTAATTAATTTTCCACTCTTTTAGTTGATCATCATATGTATGTTGCCGTGTCTTTTAATTTAGGAGCACAAGACTAGTCATTTTTTCAAAACCAAATTCTCATACATGATCTACTCGAGACATCCTACATCCATGACCTTCGTGTCCCACTCAGACACACCATTTTGTGCTTCATTTGCTTCGCACAACTTTTGGGTCAATTTAGGCCAATTAATTATCTCTCGTAAAATATGACCTGACTTCCAATTTAATTTTAGGACCCGACATCGACCCAAACCTGTCAACCCAAAATATAGACATGGCCCACATTAAGCCTACTACCCGCTTGACACTTGTGTCCCATTTATTTGAGCCTCCATATGCTAATTATTTATCCATGATCATAAATACCTAATTTAATTTATTTATTGCACCATGTCCGATTTTGACCCGACCCGGCTCAACAGAACTCAACCCAAGCTTCATGTTACCCCCTCATGAATACCCGCACACACTTTTTCCCACAAAACACCCATTATTGTTGTAACTTATTTCGTTATCCTTATTATTATTCTATTAGTATCATTATTATTATAATGGTTATTACTATAAATATATATATATATAATTATTTTGGTCTTTGTTAGATTTATGAGTAAGAATTTACATATTTTTGCATATGTAAAGGGGTGTATATTTAAATAAATAATAGACATAGAAGTATATATAAGGATATATGTGTGTGTGTATATATATATATATATATATATATATATATATATATATATATATATATATATATATATATATATATATATAAGCTATGAGAAAACCCTATATATATATTACTTCTCTCTCTCCTCTCCCTAAAATTTTGCACAGCCGAACCCCCCTCCTCCCTCCTCTATGGTCGATCTTCTTCTTCTTCTTCTTCATTTCATCACCATCATCAACTTCATCACCCACATCATCTTCCTCATCATCATCATCACCAACATCCTCATCATCATCAAAACCACCACCATCATCACCAACACCATTACCATCTCCATCAACAGCCACCCCCGCCGCTGGTCGCATCGCTGCCGCCGCTGGCCGTGCCGCCGCCGCGCGAGACCACCAGCAGCTACAACGCAACAGCAGCAGTTGCAATAGCGGCAGCAATGCGCACAATACGCGCGTGCGCGGGCCGCCGTCGTGCGCCGCCGCGCAGCCGTACGGCCGCTGCGTGGCCGACCACCTCCGAAGAACACTCCGACGACCTCCCCGAGTACGTCGCCTTCCTCCCCGATGCACCACATAGGCGATTCATGCGTTTGGCACGGGATTCCGTCGTGACGCGCGCGTGATCGAACTCAGAATCGCGTTTCGAGACAGCAACTTCGTGCATGTTTTTCGAAAAATTAGAGCGTTGGATCGTTGAACCGTTTCATCCATCTCAATCTCAGTATGTAGCCCTTTACCCCTGTCAAGTTTCAACCATTGATTCGATTGTTTGATAGATCAAAACCGGCCACCAAGTTGACCATTTAAATTGTATAATTTTTGGACCGTTTTGTGGAGCCAACTTCGTATACTTGTATCTTCGCCATTGCAGCTCCGTTTTGCGCGCCGTCAGTTTCGATGCATAGCTGGAATAACCATCTTCCTGTCCCTTAAGTTTTGTTTCATTGTGAGCACGTTTGACTGGTTGAATTTGACGTCAAAGTTGGTCGTCCGAATTCGTAATTCCAAACTTGTAAAATTCCATTTTTGAATCCGGGACTCCAGATTTCAATTCTGACACCACCACTAGACTCATGGCATCGTTCTGACACATTTTCATATAAATTTTGCTGGGCTTGGAGGACGTGAGCCCTGGCACGTATTTCGGTACAAAACGAGCCCCACAGTCCGAGTCAACAGGACATTTTGAGATCGGCTCATCGGAATCCAATTCCGGTATTACCATTGAGTTCATATCATCATTTTGGACTCGTTTGACATATAATTTACTGAGTTTTGAGGACATTGGCTCTGGTACGCTTTTCCGTGCAAATCGGAACTTCAATATCCTGGTCAACAGACCATTTTGACAACGGGTCAATGGAATCCAAAATTGGACATACCGTTGGAATCGTCTCGTCAAAACAAATCTCTAGACATGTAGTTTGACGACTTTAAAGACCATTGACCCTGGCATGCTTTTTGGTGCAAAGTGGGTCCAACGACGGACACCATTTTGGCCCAAAATTACTGTTTTGCCTCTGTGTCCAGAATTGGACTTGTGGGTAGGCGTTTCTAGCTAATTTGACCATTCTGAAAATGTTGGTAATGTCTGTTTTAGCATTAGGAGACAGTTGTACGAGTTGACCGTTTGTGGCTCATTGAGTGGGTTGTAGTTTCGATTTTCTCAGCTCAGGACCTCAGGCGAGTACATTCTCTGATAGTTTTTATTGTCTTGATATCTACTATATCCGATTCAGTTATAGTGTTTTACTTGATTCTTGACACGATGGTACACGGACTTGTATACGTCGGATCCTGTCATGAGATGTCATTCCTGAGTTACTTGGTATACTGGTACAGTGTTCGATCTTATTTCTTGTACTTGTATAGAAGCCGATTCCTTAGGGGATTTGCTACCCTCTTAGAGAATTTCGTGTCATGGCATGTTATGTCCGGAACCATATGCTATTCGGGGGATGGGGAGTTATTAGTGGTTATGTGATCATTATCCCTACTTGTTTATTACCTGTGCATTGTTCCACCCTCACCACACGTAGGGTGTAGCCTGACATTATACTACTTGTGCATAGCTTTCCATTTTGGCCAGCCTGATCCTTATACTATTATACTACTTGTGCATAGCCGGTCAAATGGAACAGCCTGATCTTGACCCAAGCCGATCACATAACGCTCTAATATCTCATGGCACTTTCTTTTATGGTTACATTCATACCTCAGTTTACTTTCCACTGTTTATTTTCCAATTTTATCTTATATCTCACACATGACATGATATCCAGTTCTCTTGTATTGTTTACTTTCATTCTTGATATTTTATCTTGTATTTCATTATAATTATCTCTTATAGTACTTGTCAATTCACATGGAACTGCTGTTAGCATTTGTACTTGCTCATATCCTGACAGGATAACCCCCATTGTCTTTCAGAGGATTTAGATGCAGATTGCCTGACCTACTACGGGTTTGGCATAGATGGAGCCTACGACCAGGACCAGCCTGTGGACCCGGTGCTCGTAGAGGATGCACCGCCAGTAGTGACATAGTTTACCTAGATTTGTCTTGATTACATTCCAGTATGATACTTTGAGACTTGTAGTATTTACTTTGGAATATTATTTTATGTCTTAGATTCTGAACTTGTGATTGTGGTTCGGCACTATTTCAGACTATTTACTTCATCTTATCTTTACCTTTATCATCGTGCTTATCTCCCTTAGCTTATGTGATTGAGTTGTGGTTATATTTCCTCCGTACGGAGATGATAGGTTATATTATTGTGTCTTAGATTCTATATATTATAGATGACCTTTAAAGCATTCTACCGCCGATACTGTGGTGTAAACTGGACGTATCCACGTGCTCGTGCACCTAAACAGGGTACGGTCGTGACACGTTTTTATGATAGACCATGCAGGTCAGAGTCACAACTAGTGCAATTTCGTAATGGTACTCGACTTAGAGTACTAATTACGAGCCTGCCGTTAGGATATAGGTTCTAGGTTATGATAGGAGTTACTCAATCACATATTAGAAAAATTTCGATCTTTTGATTATCAAGACAACTCTCCTTGCATTTCGAAATAAATTGTCCTTCTTTGACGACATCTTATCATGTGCCATATTGATCTCTTTGCTTAGGACTTTTGAGAGATTCCTGTGACGACCCTTGGGAATCTTGTTTTGAACGTCAAATTGAAATCATTTCCTCTTGTTTTTGTTTACCCTTGCTCATTGTTATTGAAGTTGATTTTGATGGATTCATTGTTGAATTTTAAATCTAGATGTTAGTTGTTGATTTTGGTTTTGTATATTCTTTTGGAATTAAGATATAATCTGATAACATACTTGATAAGGACAGTGAGAAAGGTAAATGTCTGCCTTATTTATGGAGTTTAGAATCTATCGCAGTCATTGGCTAGCACGACAAGGACATAGAGCCTGATTTTAGATATACTATCCTAAGTTATGGAATTTAGATTTTCTTGCAGCCATACCGGGTGGCGTGGTAAGAATTCTAGATGACATAATTATAGGGTGTATACCTTAATCACGGACTCTATCGTTTGTTGCAGCTATGCTTACTAGCGTGGCAAAATTATGACGACATGATTTCAGGAAGACGTGTATGGTATCAGATTATATTTTAAGTCGGTTCATTTCTTTAAACAAATGAGCAAGAACGTATTCTTATTATCATTCTCCCCCGTCTTGATTAACTCTGTCTACCTACAGCCACAAGTAGGGATTCCTCAACATGATTGTTTGTGTTCCATCATCCCTATAATTTGGCTAAACTCTTCTTCGCTAACCTCTTGAGTAAGTCTTCTCGTCCTTCTTGGTATTGTTGAAAGTGTCTCATGGATTGATTCAGGAAAAGTTCGAAAGTGTATTTATCTTTTTACGGAATCAGGAGTTTGCATCCAGAGAAAGTGTCTCGTAGTGATACGTTGTTATCTGTCGCTAATTTTGCGACGTCTAGCGACAATGAACTCCGCGTCGCAAATAGCGACGTTCGACGACTAAAGTGTCATCTGCGACTTGCCTATAAGCGACGTGCGATTTTCGTCGCTAAATACGTCGCAAATTGGTTTTAGCGACGTATTTTCCTTATTTAGCGACGTCTCCTGACGTCGCTAAAATGGGTTATTTTAGTAGTGAAATACTGGCGGGCATGACTTCAGATAACGGCATTATGGTTAAATATATTTCTCGAATTCTACTTGGACCACTCCTTAAGCATTTTGACTGACATCCTCTCCTTTATTTTGCAAAAACTAGTTGGAAATGTTTTACGGATTTAGCCAAGATAAGTTCATGAACCTATATTATCTGGCGTGGCAGGTGTGCACTGCAGTCATCCGTCGTATTATGGAACAAGGAAGTTAATCGCAGCCAGATGCACACTAGCGCAATAGTAGCTCCATGTGACATAATTTTATTTCGACTACGTCCTATGCATCTCGTTTGACCTCGTACCATTCTTGGAGATATTTTGACAATTTTTTTTGTCTTGCTTAACTCTTACCTTGTCTGAATACTGGTATGGATTTCTCGACCCAGCCTTAGGCCCTTATTACCTTCTTTAATAGACGACTGAAATAGCCAAACCTTGTTAACGAATTATGTAGTATAACTATAATATGTTATTGTGTGATTGTGATGAGTATATTTTCCTAAAGATTTATTAGATTAAGCTTATAGGACATACACTAGTGACTGACTATAGTGGACTTAGAAACCATTAAGAAAGATTAGTTTGATAGCATAGATGATTATGAGATATCTAAGTAGTAGTGATGAAATATTATATTGTTGAGACAACGGATTAAGGATTATAATCTTGTGCTTAGGTTCGAGGGTTGAACATTATAGACCTTGATGGCCAAGT
>JANAVB010011399.1:578678-638678 GCA_029216955.1 Iris pallida | reverse complement strand
CCACAGTCCCCGAAAAAGCTGCACGCATGCCACTGTCCCCGAAAAAGCTGCACACATGCCACAGTCACCGACACGTCAGACCGGAAAACGACACGTCAGACAGAAAACGCCCTTGCTAAGGGTGTTTTCCTCTGACAGAATGCCCTTAGTAGGGGCGTTTCGCTTTAAATATATTTATATATTCTCCACTTCACGCTTCTGCGCGCGCGTACTACGAGGAAAGCTGCAGCGAGGCGCATTCTATGAAAAAGCAGCAGCGGGAGGAAAGCTACAGCCACGGCGCGTTCTACGAAAAGGCGGCAGCGGGAATTCACGAGGCGACACGTCAGACCAAAAACGACACGTAAGACAGAAAACGCCCTTTGCTAAGGGCGTTTTTCTCTGACAGAACGTCCTTAGTATGGACGTTTCGCTTTAAATATATTTATATATTCTCCACTTCACTGTCCTGACGGAGGTAACGGAAGACTTGTAAAAAAATTGTATTAAAAGGATAACGTCCTTCGTAAGGACGTTCTTATGCTTCTGCTATAATAAAATAAAAGTTTGTGCTGTGTACGTGATTTTGTAAACATTTAATGCTCTGAGCAAAAATTTCCGTAAAATAATTACAACTGCTGCTTTCATAAGCTGTCATTTAGCCGCACTGTATTCCAAATTACTTTCAAGTTGAGATAATCTAAACAATACCTCAAAATTAGTGTGTGCGTGTGATTTCAAAAAAAAAAAAAAAAAAAAAAGAGTATATGGAAAACGAATTTCCCTTTTGTCCAATTTCTCATCAACTTCTCTTCTCTTCAAAACACTGGGGATTAAATCATATGTGGGTCATGAAACTCATGGGTGTGGTTGTGACATATCCAATAAAATCTATTTATTTAATTGACTAATCGTTGGCCCTAAATAATTATGTAAAGTAAGAGGTTTGTGGTTAGATGTAAATAAATAATTTGATATCATTATTGTCACTCTTAAATATTATTTTGTACTTCTCTTTAATTTCTATCATTCAAATTTTAAATTTGTTCATTTATTAATATTATTGGCGTTTTTAAAATATCATCCTCCACTCCTCCCTCAATATATGAACAAATTGATGTCAGATTTAATGCAGAAGTAGATTTGCAATTTGAATGAAAGAAAATTAAAGAGAAATACATAATAATATTTTAGGAGTGTCAATAACAACACTCATAAATTTATAGAAAAAAATTATAAAACTCATATTGTCTATTTTTTCTGTTGCAAAAACGTTAGAATAGATAGCTTAGTTTTTATAAATTTTTTATTTAACCCTATAATAATTACTAATTTGCATTAAAAAACTACCACTAATTTGTATAATCCAGTTATATATTGTTCGATATGGAGACTGTAATTGGCTAATACGATATATCAATGCGTTGAGACATGACAGTTATCATTCGAGTAGGTTGGACTATGGCCTCGTTTGGTTCGCGGAAAGGAAATTAATTTTTTGTATTTTCCATGGAAATAAAAAAGGAAAGCAAAATATAACAATGTTCCAATAATATTCTTACATTTTAAAATAAAAATAATATTGTAAAAAATAACATTAATGGTAAAATAAGCAATGACACATGGTTACTTTTGTCATAACTTTTATAATAAATGTTGGAAAAGGAGGAGGGAAAATCAATCTCCCTTGTCAGAAAATTGATTTCCAAGTTTGTAGCTACCAAACAAAAGAAATGAACAACTTTTCTTTCTTGGTTCCTTAAGGCCTCGTTTGGTTCACGGAATGGAAGGGAAAGGAAATCAATTCCTTGTCATTTCCTTTCCTTTGGGAAACTTTAATTCCTATTGATTTTTCTTTCCGATGTTTGGCAATGCCCAGGAATTTGAAAAGGAAAGTGAATACTTCAATGTGGGAGGATGGAATCACTTTCCCCCCTAATTTTCCTTCCATTGGAAATCACTTTTCTTTCCTCCTCAATTTCTTGGACACCCAAACATAGAAAAGTAATCACTTTCCTTTCCCAACCGGGAGATTCCGCGAACCAAATGAGGCCTATGGGTAGAAGAGTAGTTTTGTCAACATATTTATCAGTGCATTTCTTTAGTATGATTCAAACAAACTTGTTATACAAGTTGAATGGGTAAAATGAATAACGAGTAATATAAATACAAAGAATAACACGTATAACTGAATAGACAGAATTATACATGTACAAGTAACATGATCGTAGTGAAAAACTATTAACAAAAATATGTAGACAAACTAGCATATAAAGTAAAACAGATCGTCTAACATGGCCAGATTGTCACCCTTAATTGAAATGAGAAGATCTATAGTAAAGTAGTAATGTGCACGCACGTAAAAAAAATATTAAAATTAAGCAAGTAAACATAAATTTATTATAAAAAATATTATCTTTAAGATTCGAACTCAAGCGATTTAGAAAATTGACTCTCATCTTAACTTCATCTTAACCACTTGAATTAGAATTATTTAATTATAAATATATTATATTATAATATTTGATTAATTTTTTTTAATAATAATTAGCGCAACATTTAAGTAGTTATTATTATTATTATTATTATTATTATTATTATTATTATTAATTTATTTAAATAATGGTATACATACGATTTAGACGGTTCATTTTTGAATCACTTCAAAGCTACATTATAATATAATAGTAGAGATCAGAGAATTTGTCTAATATAGTGTAGTAGTACCTTACTGTTGGAACATAATACATGGACGAGATTCTTCTTGTTGGGAATAAGGAGCTCCTCCACCTCCCATTTCTCATCCATTGAAGACCTAACAATCCTCTCTCTCTCTCTCTCTCAAAGTCGACTGGCTTATTAGTCGACTAAACATGACAAACCTTTAAAGTCTTGTAGACTTATTTTTTGGACTGGTCCTGCAGTCTAAATAACACTAGTATTTTTTATTTTTTTTCAGATGTCCGAGGACATATACAAGATTTTGTGTATACTGCATTACATATATGTTGGACACATTGTCTTTGACTCCCATCAAATAAATTAAAAGAATAATACGTCTACGTGGTTCGATCCACTGATCTTTCGCCATCCATCCAGGATCTTATAGTTCTCTCGGTAATCACAAAAGCCACTCAATTTTGGTACACGAGTAATTTAGTGTATCATCATTTACGCTCAGTTTGGTAGAAAGAAACGACGATAATGTCAAAGAAATAAGGCTTAATTGCAACTTGATACCCTCAACTATTCCAGTTTTTGAACTTAATATCCTAAACTTTTTTTTTGTAACAACTTGATACCCTGACAATTTTTTGGACAAACATACCCCTAACCTAAACTTAAAACTACATCCCTTACCCGCCCCCCCCCCCCCCCCCCCCCCCCAACCCCCCGCCCCCCAACCCCTCGCCCCCTGCACCCCTCCGGCCACCCACCCCAGCCCCCCCAGCCCCCTCCGGCCACCCGCTGTCGCTGGGGATGGGGGCGGGGGTGGTGGCAGCCAGGATGGAGGGTCGGGGCGTGGGTTGTCCAAGAGGAGGGACCAAGAGGGTAGGGGTAGTTTGGGGATTTTTTTAAATTTGGGTATGAAGTTGAATTTTTTAATAGTTGATGATATTAAGTTGTTGAGTAAAAAAGTTTAGGGTATCAAGTTGAAAAACTGGAATAGTTGAAGGTATCAAATTGCAATTAAGCCAAAAAATAATTGTATTAAACATACATGAAAACGTTCACTGGCTTGAGAGGAACCCAAATATGTATATGCCAATATTGACTTCCAAAAATGAATTTTGTATTGTCAAACGACATTGTTATGTATGGAAAGAAGATGTTTCTATTAGTTTTTGATTGCAATCAAATTTACTTCCTTTTATTTGGGGGTCTGTCTCTACTTGAATTTTTTGAAGACCGTCATCAAAATGTCTAGTAATAGTTAATTTTGCTTGTTTTGCCAACTTAAGCTTGATGTATTATTAGCCTTTGACAATGGATGAAAGACTATTGTCGAGTCATCCAAAGCTGAACGAAATTTGTAAATTTTTTTGATAACTTGTTATCAAACAGTAAGACTTGGACCACTTAAAAAAAAAAAAAAAAAAAAAAAAAAAAAAAAACTCCAATAAACAAATACAAACTTAGTCTTTAATATCAAGGGAGATTATTTTTAAAGATGTTTTGCTAAATTCGACTTTAGATTTTTTTAATTATGTAAGGGACTATGTGATTGCCTGTAAATGAGGACACACTTCTCTTGACAAACTCTACAAGCACAATGATGCGGCAATACATTATTGGATGTCAAAAAGAGTATTGAAATGTCTCAGTTACATATGTAGACATTCCTTCTTGTATCTCCTCTCATATCTTGAATGATATGGGACATGTAACTGTTTAATTTGCTAATGAATTCTGTTAAAAAAAAAGATCATTGAAATGTAGGTAATAACTGACATGCAATAATGCATTTGTCAAATTAGTGTGCTTACGGAGTGCGTCAAGAAAAAGTATCTCCCTTTAACATTATTGATTAAAAATTATTTGTCAAATTGCAACAAAAAATAATAAAAAACAATTGCTTCAAGAATTAATATCCGTGTTGTAACTTTTATTGCATTTATTGCTAGACCAAATATTAGTGGTACAAATGATGCAACAAATAGTTCCACTTGAATTTACATTCAACCAGACAAATCTAAAATTTGACTTTGGTATTGTTTGAGAAGAGGAAAAAATTGAAGGAAGAAAAATATTGAGAAAGAAAATGAGAATTTTTTTTAAAAGTAGTGATATTTGGGAAGGAGAAGAAAAAAATAAGGAAGACAAAATTGAAAGAAAAATTCATGTGGGTTCCACAAAGAGTTAAGAGGATCGTGCAAAAAATTATCCAAATATCCTTCGTATCAATCATGATATGAAAATATCATAAATGAAATAATAATTATATTTTTTCCATAAACAAATAAAATATTATTTTTGAACTTTTATTTTCTGGTTTTTGATCACCTAAATAAATGGAAGAAAAATTAAATTTTCCTTCATTTCAACCTTCTAAAAAAATTTGAGAAATTTTGAGTGGCATCTCACTTTTGTTATCCATATTCAAGATGTACCCCACTACTTTACCTTAATGTAAGTTATCTCCCACTTTTGACGGATTTCGTCCAAAATCAACAGTCAACACGTTTGACCGATAATTTTGGACGAAAATACCCTCCCAAATCCAAGCCTAAATCCTGCCCCCCCTCCACCGCTTCCGCTCCGCTGCCGAATCCCCGCGCTGCCGCTGCCGCGCCCCTGCCCTCGTCCCGCCGCTGCCGCGCTCATCACCACCACCACCACCTTCACTATCACCATCACCACCACATTCACCTTTACCATCACCATCACCACCACCACCGCTCTCCCGCCGCACCCGCTCCGCCACCCCCACCCCCTCCGTGCCCCCCCTCCGCTGTCGCGCCTCCTCTCCCGCTCCGCCCCCATGCCCTAGCTCCGCCCCCGCGTCCTAGCTCCACCCCCTCCCCCGCTCCCGCTCAGGCCCCTCCCCCGCTCGCGCTTCGCCCCCTTCCATGTCTTCTTCTCTGCAATAGCAGCAGCAGTGGCTGGGGCATCAGTGGGACGGGGCGGGGATATGATTTGGGTTTAGCTTTGGAGAGGATGAAGACGAGGGTATTTTGGTCAAAAATTGTCAGTCAAATGGTTTGACCGTCAGCTATGGACTAATTCTGTGTGAAATAGAAGGTATTATACATTTATGTAAAGTGGTAAGGTGCACCTTAAATAAGGATAAAGAAAGTGGGGGTGCCACACAAAATTTTTCTTTTTTTTTTTTCCTCCTAAAAAGTGTTGAACTTTGATTATTCTCACGGGAGGTTAGCACACCACGCCACTTGACGTCACTATCGCTACGTACCATCAGAATGAAAATATCGTATCATCAAACCACGATATATGCTCACCGCTACAATCCATTATCTCACGAGAAAAAAAAAACCCTCGGAACGAGAAAAATCCTCCACGACTCCCAACGAGCAGCGGCCCACGTGACAACATGCAGAAAGCGGTGGCACTTTCGGCTTTCCGTAATTAAAGCCCTGTCGACGAGGTTGCTTTTGTCCTTTCCACCCCCCCCCTCTTGGATCCAAAACACGCAACACATCGAGGAATGACCGACGTGGCAGCGATCTATTCGCCCTCGTCGCCCCTCCCTTGTTCGTAGGATTTTAGGCCCAACGACAGCTGTCGGTCATGGGATGCCGTGTCGATGCTGAGTACAGCGGGGCCCACTGCAGAATCTGCTTATCACACGATAAGGCAACTAACTTATCGCTTATCAGTGTTGATAGGGTGATAAGCAGATCGGGCTCTCTTGAGTGTTGAGTCTCTCATTCTCTCTTCTTCTTCTTTGTCGCCTCTTCCTTATAAAAGCGAACCCCTCTGCATCTGGAAATGGGATTTTATTCATTTTCTCTCTCCTCCTCATCCTTATTACAAATAGTTAAAAATTCTAGAGAGAGAGAAAAAGTAGAAAAGAAGCAACTTTTCTTCTTCCCACCGCCGAATCGACCAGGTCTCCTCTTTTCCCCCCTTCAAATGCCCATTTTTAGGGTTTTATTTAGAATTTATCTCTAATTTTTTTCATTACTAACCCTAGATCTTTGTCTTGTAACAAGAAAGAACCGATTTTGACCCCTTTTTTTTAATTTTTATTTTGGAGAATTTAGGGTTTAGGCGATGTCTTCGCTCAGTAGGGAGCTCGTGTTCCTGATCTTACAGTTCCTGGATGAAGAGAAGTTCAAAGAGACCGTTCATAAGTAAGTTTTTTGTCGGTAAATTCAATCTTTAGGGGGGGGGGGGGGGGGGGGGGGGGGGGATTTGTGCTGAATTTGCTAATTTTGGGTGGGCTTTAGGCTTGAGCAGGAGTCTGGATTCTATTTCAATATGAAGCACTTTGAGGATGAGGTCCACAATGGGAACTGGGACGAGGTCGAGAAGTACCTCTCGGGCTTCACCAAGGTCGACGATAACCGGTACTCGATGAAGATATTCTTCGAGATTCGGAAACAGAAGTACCTCGAGGCGCTCGATAAGTGAGTATCAATTAATTTGTCGGGATTGATCGATTGTTAGGGCCTTTGCGTATTTTGGTTGCCTTATAAATTCGGTTTGTAGGCACGACCGGGCAAAGGCGGTGGAGATCCTTGTCAAGGATTTGAAAGTGTTTTCGTCATTCAATGAGGAGCTCTTCAAAGAGATTACTCAACTCCTGACTTTGGAAAACTTCAGGTGTGATTGGTGGTTACTTGACCACTTGCTAGTTCGATGTTTCAGTTCTAATTGATTATTTATGTGCCTTTTTAGGGAAAATGAACAACTTTCAAAATATGGGGACACAAAATCAGCAAGGGCAATAATGCTCGTTGAGCTAAAGAAGCTCCTCGAGGCAAACCCACTATTTCGAGACAAATTGCAGTTTCCCAACCTTAAAAATTCTAGGCTGCGTACTCTCATCAATCAAAGGTAACAATGCCAACCATGGGGATACTTCGTGTTTTGTAACTTTGATGCTAGAACAGGCTTGATATTGTGGATGGTCAAGTGTCGAAGTCTGTTGGTAATTGTCAATGTGAGAACAGAGAACTGCACGAGTTTATGTCAATGGAAGTAACGTAGGTTAAAGGAACATGTAAGTTAATTTATGTGCATGCTAAGGCTTGGAGTTAACTAGCTTTAGTTAAGTGTGTGGATTGTTCATCTATTTTCCTGCAGTTTTATGTGCTATGGTTTCACTTTCTACATTGGTGTGTGCTATGGTTCCATTTTTAACTATAAATGGGAAGTTGTCCCTTTGTCGACTTGATCTTAAATGCGGCAGTGCCAAACTGACGAACTTGCCGAATGCTTGCCATAACAACTGTTTGAAGAAGTGTTGTTGAAAACCTTTTAGGAGTGAAGTTAAAACGAACATAAGAACAGCTAAAATATGAGAAATAGTTAGTATATGATTTGTAGTCAGAGTTTGTGTGTCTGCTCGTTTGTGTAAATACGTAAGGATGCACCTTCATGGTTTCATGCGTGTATAAATACATATGTCTATGTTGCATGACAGGAATAAGACACAATATAATACAGACAGGATGACACAAACACAACACAACACAACAAAACACCAATTTTGGAGTGTCAGTGTCATGTCCAATAAGTTTGCCGTGTGCGACACGACGTACACAGTCATGTCATTGATTTTTAAAGTGTAATGCTTCCTAGACCTAGACATATGTCTTCAACTAGTGACACAACTTCATCTGCACATGGGTACATATGTTTGTGTAAGCAGGTGCTTGTAGTGATTTTATAGTGCATATGAATATTAATTTCTTGTGTGTTTGTAATTTATCTGTATTAAATGAACTGGCTTTTCCCTATAACCCCAATATAACTTTTTGTGGAACATTGATTTCTAAAGGAAATTTGATATTGATTCAATCTGGCAGCTTAAACTGGCAGCACCAGCTCTGCAAAAACCCAAAGACTAATCCAGATATAAAGACCCTTTTTGTTGACCATACTTGTGGGCAAGCAAATGGTGCACGTGCCCCATCTCCTGCAAATACTCCTCTTCTAGGGGCAATGCCAAAAGCAGGAGGGTTTCCTCCCTTGGGTGTGCATGGGGTAACTAATCTAACTCAATAGTTTATACGAGAGTTTTTTTATTTTTGCATTAATATTTCTTTAATTCCATTTTCTTAAAAGAATTCTTTGTTGTTGGTGTTGTTGCCAGCCTTTTCAATCTGCTCCAGCGCCAGTTCCTGCGCCCCTTGCTGGTTGGATGTCAAATTCATCAGCTGTAACTCATCCAGCTGTTTCTAGTGTGCCTATTGGACTCAGTATTCCTACCAATCAAGGTAGATAATATGATAGACTATCACCAATCTGTTCCTCAAATATTCATATAACTATGTAATTATTGTTTGTTCACTAACTTTTGCTGTATTGGACAGCGACTGCACTTTTGAAGCATCCTAGGACTCCTCCATCGAACTCTGCTTTGGACTATCCTTCAGCAGATCCAGAACATGTATCCAAAAGAATGAGGCCCATGGTGATTTCTGACGAGGTATGTAGAATGCTTCAATCTATACCATTTTGTTTACGCTTCGTACATACTATTGATGATGCTGTTAAGCTCCTCCACTTTTTACTCTTTGATAACATATAGCTCTTCTGACTTTACATCTACTACTTCTGAAAACTTTGATGCAGGTGAATCCACATGTAAATGCATTGTCAGTCACTTTTCCTCAAAACCACAACCAGGCTATTTACTCTCCAGATGACTTAACCAAGACTGTAGCACGAACATTGAATCAGGGCTCAACTCCCATGAGCATGGATTTTCATCCTATCCAGCAAACTATTCTTCTTGGTGAGATTTCAGTTGGATTGTGATTAAATCACCTTTGCCATGTTTTGGGTCCTTGTTTGATAATTTGTATTATTCCACTTACTGGATATTTGTGTTTGGACTTCTCTCGTCTGGAATTGTCTCTGCTGTGACTTAGTTGGTACAAATGTTGGTGATATTGGATTATGGGATGTTGGAACTAGGGAGAGACTGGCTCTAAAAAACTTCAAGGTTTGGGAACTTGGAGCATGCGCTGTATCCCTTCAGGTTTGTTCCTTGCATTCGTTAATTAGTACTTTTCAAGCAGCATGAGCGCTACGACACTTACAATTTATATTCTTTGGGTTGATTTAAGTTTTGATAATTTTGAACAGACAGCACTAGTTAAAGATCCAAGTGTTTCAGTTAATCGCATTATCTGGAGTCCAGATGGCACTTTGTTTGGTATGTTCACAATGTACTAGCCTATATTTTTAAACTGATTATTCACAACTGGAAAAGAGAAGACGAAAACCATTCCTTGTAATATCTTCTTACCAATCTATAGGTGTTGCTTACTCGAGGCATATTGTGCAAATATATTCTTATCATGGGGGCGACGATATTAGGCAACACTTGGAGGTACAAAAGTCGTAACACAATTAGTTGTTTGTTTCAAAGCATTTTCTTATTAGGCTCATTCCTTAGATCTAATGATGTATTTGGATCTACAGATCGATGCTCATGTTGGTGGCGTCAATGATATTGCGTTCTCTAACCCTAACAAACAGCTATGTGTAATAACCTGTGGAGATGACAAGACAATTAAGGTTTGTTTTTGATGCTACTGCTTTTTAACGTCAAATCATTAGGTTCTCCGGTGGATCTGCAATCTCATGTATCTACTTTTCTTAATGATGTAAGGTATGGGATGCCACTAGTGGTACCAAACAATACACTTTTGAAGGCCATGAGGCACCTGTCTATTCTGTTTGCCCCCATTACAAGGAGAACATTCAGGTAATCAACTCGTTGGATGCTCGGATATCTTGACTTGTTGAATTGCTCATTCTGAATCTGTTATGCTTTCCGTAATTATGTATCAATTTGGTACTAATACCATCTTTTGTTGACAAATGCAGTTCATATTTTCAACAGCATTAGATGGAAAGATAAAAGCATGGTTATATGATAATTTGGGATCTAGGGTAGATTATGATGCTCCAGGTCATTGGTGCACTACAATGGCTTATAGTGCTGATGGTTCCAGGTGATTTTAGTATGCTAGTCCTTTCTGTGTACCAGATGAGATCAAATGTCTTTTGCTTTTTTGTCTTAGTGATCATATTATTATTTTCTTCTTTTTTAGGCTCTTTTCATGTGGGACCAGCAAAGAGGGAGAATCATTCATTGTGGAATGGAATGAAAGTGAAGGGGCTGTCAAGAGGACTTACCAAGGATTTCGTAAACGATCTATGGGTGTTGTGCAATTTGATACAACTAGGAACCGATTTTTAGCTGCTGGGGATGAGTTTCTGATAAAAGTATGGGATATGGATAATATTAATCTTTTGACAACTATCGATGCTGAGGGTGGCCTCCCGGTAAGCTCCTTGAGAATGCTTCTTTTAGTGAACTGTTTTGAACTATAAATAACATAACATGCATCTGATGCCAGTTGGCGATGATCTTTCATTTAAATGTATATTTAGGTAAGCCCACGGATACGCTTCAACAAGGAAGGTACATTATTGGCGGTGTCTACACATGATAATGGGATTAAAATATTGGCAAATGCCGATGGCCTGCGTTTGCTTCGGACATTTGAAAATCGCTCTTTTGATGCTTCTAGGACAGCTTCAGAGACAATAACAAAGGTACACCTTTCTTATCTGTAATTGTTATATTTTTTTCTGGCCAATATCTAAGAGAAGTCTTAACTTCACTATATGATGCAGCCTATAATAAATACATTGCCCACTTCCACTGTTGCATCCACTTCCGGATTGACAGACAGAGCTGCTCCTACAGTCGCTATAAGTGGAACGGTTTGTTGGTTTTCCACTTTCTAGTTCCTTCAAGCTTCCATGTCAAACTTCTGATTAGCTTTCCCAGTTGTCTCTTTCACCAGAGTCATTTTCAGCAGTTACTCAGACATTTTCATTGGACTCGTTTGACAATGTTAACACTTTCTTAATGTTTATAGAACGGGGACACCAGAAACCTAATGGACATAAAGCCTAGAATAACTGATGAATCAATGGACAAATCAAAGATCTGGAAGCTCACTGAAATCAATGAATCAGCTCAATGTCGATCACTAAGGCTCATGGATAACCATAGACCAAGCAAGGTAAAGCTTTCACATGTATGGCATGCTGAATTCTATGTTTGGCTGCAGTCAAATTTGGAGACACCATCATTATTTATATTTCAGACGAATTTCTTTTCCTGGTACTCAAAAGATGAGAATGGATTTGATATGATCTCCCTTTATTTGTATCTTGCATTTCACGTATCATCAGTTTTTAGGCAATGTATGGCACTATCAGCAGAATAGGGTCCATATATCAATCATATATCGACATTCAAGTTGGACAGTGCCATTATAGGTTCTAACAATGCTTGGTCTAATTATTGACAAGGAGATGGCTTTCTTAGAGCGGATAAAAGAAAAGGATTCGTGTTGCATGTACAGAAAATGTGGCTGAAATGGCCTCTCCATATATTCTGGGTAAGGCTGTGTGCATCATGACCCTATCTACACCCTGCATTAGTGGGAGCCTCGTAACACCCAGACACTCTTTTACGGTTTCTATGAGATGATGTATAATAAGTTTGGTGCTAGCGGTGCTGGGTCCCTCATCACCTTCAGAGGCAGAGTGAGACTTTAGGTGCTGTATTTCAGACCACACATAAAAGAGGAAAATACTGTTGGTTTTGGCCTTTGTATTAGAAACTTTAGTCCCACATAGGCTATAGGCCAAAGGAGTTGTATCTCTATATATTAGCTATGCTATTTTAGAGATGCACATGTGGTGTGGAGGTGCACATGGATGTGCCATGTGGGGTTATTTTTCTAATGGAAAAAAAAAAGGCTAAATCAACAATTGAAAGCATTCATGCTTTTTGCTCTTGGAAAATTTATTTCCATGGAAGCTAAGCCGTAGGGGCTTAGCGACTCGGACTCGGGTTCATGGGCTCATGAGGCGTAATGTGGCGTTTTGTTGGCGCACTTTGCACTTAGCACGACATCATCGTCACTAGGCGCATAGTGCGCTTAAGTTGCGCTCGTTGCGCGAGCCACTTGCGCGGCCAGGAGCGCTGTCAGGTTGCGCGGCCAGGTGCGCTGCCAGGTTACGTGACCAGGTGCGCGCCCAGTTGCGCGCACAGGTACGCGCCCAGTTGCGCGGGTGGTGCAGGACGTGCAGGTGGCGCAAGTGGTTCAGTGCGCGTTCAGCGCATGGTATACAAGGCGCGCGGGGTGCGCGAGGTGCACAACTTGCTTCAGATCGTGCCTTTGCATGATCTGAGCGGTTACTGCACGTTCGGAGTGGTTTTTACCACGTCCCGAATGTTGTGCTAACCGGGCAGTTGCTACTCGGGCCTATAAAAGGTCTCTTCTCTCTCACAGGCATATACAGAGGCATATACAGAGAGTTAAAAAAGTTTACAAGTGTTTTTTAACACAAGTAAACAGAAGTCTTGAGAGAGAAGAGAAGTGTTGCACCGGCGTTGCTTTTGCACGGGAGTTCGTGTACGATCTGAGGAGTCAGAAGAGCAGGAGTGTTCCAAAGTTCTCCAACGAACTTGCTGGTTCCTGGAAGCTATTCGTGTGGGGGCGAATATAGCTTTGAGCAACGGTGATCATTCACCCTAGCAGGATATGTTGACACAAAGTCACAGTCAACCAAATATTGACTACATTGACTAAATAATATTTGTATTAATTCAATACGACACACGACGACTGCATTCAGTTCAAGACATATGACAGCTCAGTCTCCGGCTCTCAGTGTGTTTTGGAGTCTGTATTTTATAATTTCATTGAGTCTAGACTTGTGTACTCTGAGTCATGCTGAGCTCTTGGAACTTAGTCTGTAACCTACCCAAAATCCCTAGCTCCACTGAACCAAACACTGCCCAAAAAGCCCCTTTGAACCACTCTGTGCTCTGGAGACAGAGTTCGGGCCGAACTCTGCCTCCACACAGAGTTCGGGCCGAACTCTGTCCCCTAGAAATCAGGAACCCTAATTTTAGGGTTAGCTGGTTGCTAGTTGTCCAACGGCCAAATTTTTGAATTTTCCTACCCGAATTCTGGCCGAATTCTGCCTATAAAAACACTATAAATAGGGCATGAATTCTCTCATTTCAATTCATCCAATCTTCTCTTCTCTTCTCTCTTATAAGCTCAATAAGCCATACCCTTTCCATCTACTAGCCACAAGCCTCCTAAGTCTCGAGTGCTCAGCATCTCTCAGTTAGGATTCTTGTGCAAGAGTCGAAGAAGTCGCTTGGACAATTCCAAGCAAATCGCCACTGCGATCCTCTGTTAGAAGTTGACGTGCTCTTCTGAAGAAAAGGCACGGGTTGTAAACTACTATTTCACAAATAGTGGATTTAATCCTGAGCTAGAGTTCTCAGGCCTGGACTAGTCCTCCACGAGGGAAACCAGGTTAAAATCGCTGTGTTTGCGTATGCTCTTCTGCTCTTCATTTATTTTCCGCACTTTACTCTGATTATTTATTGTTGGTGAAAGAGTTATTTTTAATTGGCTATTTTTCTATATAAACTCTATTCACCCCCCTCTAGAGTTGCCAAACTGTTCTTCAATTGGTATCAGAGCTCTGTTCTCTTTACAAGGACTAACATCCTAAGAGCTGATCCATGGCAACCACACAATCCTTGATTTCCAATCATGGTGAAGGTCAGTCCACTCATAGGCCTCCCCTATTTGATGGGACTAACTACACATATTGGAAAACAAGGATGAGCTTCTATCTTAAGTCTCTAGACTTTGACCTGTGGACTGTCGTCACTGACGGTTACAAAAAGCCCGCCAGAATAGTTGTCGATGGTGACCTCATTGAGAAACCACACGACAAATATTCTGTCGAGGAGAAGAAACAGGCAAGTCTAGATGCTAGGGCTATTAATGCTTTATTCTGTGCTATAGACAGGAATGAGTTCAACAGGGTCTCTACATGCACCACTGCTCATGAAGTATGGAGACTTCTAGAAGTGACGCATGAAGGAACCACACAGGTCAAGGAATCCAAAATAAGCCGTCTCACTCAAGAATACAAAGCTTTCAAGATGAAGTCAAGTGAGACGATCACTCAAATGTTCACAAGATTCCTCGACATCATCAATCCTCTATCCTCGCTTGGAAAGCAGTACTCAAACCACGAGAAGATTCGTAAGCTGCTCAGAGGGCTACCAAAGATTTGGAACCCTAAGGTGACAGCCATCATAGAAGGAAACGATCTCACAACAATGTCAATGGAGACCTTGATGGGTAAGCTTATGACTCACGAGCTTGACCTCAAGGACTTCGAAGAGCCTGCTCCGAAGACCAGGGAGATCGCACTCAAAGCTCATCAACGAAGAGCTAATCATGATGAGACCGAAGAAGATAATTCGGATGATGAAGACCAAGCTCTCATGGTTCGCAACTTCAGGAAATTCCTTCGCTTCAATCGAAGGAAGAAGGAATCTCAAGAAGACGATGAAGAAGAACCAACTTGTTACGGTTGCAAGAAAACTGGACATGTCCGAAAAGACTGCCCATTCCTGAAGAAGAGCAACCGCTATGAGAAGCCATACAAAAGGAACTCATCAAAGAAATATGCCAACACAGGCATTTGGCATGAAAGTGAAGCGAGTGACTCTGAGGAAGAAAAGGACTCTCCTCAAGATACAGCAAATGTGTGCCTGATGGCAACTTCCAACAAGGTATCTAACGAAACTCTGGATGACTTCTCTTTTGATGAACTTGGCGATGCTTTCACTGATTTACTCGATGATCATAAAAAGGTCATCGGTAAATATAAACATGCCAAGGACAAAATCAAAAGTCTAGAAGATGAGATACAAAGAATTTCTTTACTTCTTGATAATGTTAGAAACACATCACCCACTAATGACACTGATGAAGTATCCAAGCTTAAATTAAGCTTACATGATGCTGAAGCACGTATTGAGCAACAAACTCAAGAAATCACTACTCTCAACACGTTGCTTGCTGAAGAAAAGAGTAGACACAAGATTTCCATGACTAAGATTTATGGCTTAAATATTAAGGTTGATGAACTGCAAGCTGTTTCTAAAAGATTAGAAACCAAATTGGGTAAACAGGTTGTTCAACCTCAAACCCAATCACATGGGCACAACACCACTCATGCTAGTCAACCACGTCATTCTCATGCAGCACATAACCATGCATTTATGTACACAAACTTTCACAAACCACGTGCACGTAAGAACAATTCTCACTCAGTACACACTCATCATGCACAAAGACACAATCAACATCACTCCACACATAAAAATCATCATGCCATGCCATATAGACAAAATCATCATGCAATGCCATATAGACAAGGTCCTCATATACCATATAGACAAAATCATCATGTCATGCAATATAGACAAAATCATCATGCCATGCCATCTAGACAATATCAGCATGTCACACATCATAGACAATACCATCATTCTATGCCTCATAGACACCATCAACATGCCACTTATTCCATGCATAATCATCTTCACCATGCTAACTCTTCACATCATGTCCATCCTTATCCTGTTGCTTACAGATATTATTCTCATGCTCCTAGTATAAATAAGAATGCTATCTGTACTTATTGTGGATCACATGGACACATCTCACCACAGTGCAGAGTTAGAAGACTTGTAGATAAAAAGATATATGCTTGGTTTCCAAAGACTAACTTTTCAGGACCCTCAAGAACTCGGGTACCAAAGGTCACATCTACTCTTGATGTAGGTGGACCTTCCCTCCTCAACTGAAAGTAAGTGGATTCTCGATAGTGGATGCTCGCGACATATGACGGGAGACGTAAATCTTTTTGCATCACTATCGATGAAGAGAGAAGGATACGTATCCTTCGGTAACAATCTCAAAGGGCACATTATAGGTAATGGTGTCATTGGTCATCCTCCTTCTCCTGTAATAAAGGATGTCTGCCTAGTGACCGAGTTAAAGCATAACCTGCTCAGCATTAGTCATCTTGCTGATCATGGATATGATATTAACTTTGGACAAAACAGTTGCTACATCTATGATAGGTCAACATGAGACATTGCTTTTGAAGGAAAAAGAGAGGACAACATCTATATTTTCTATCTTTCTATAAAAACTAACAATGCAGGTAGATGTCTATATGCCCACAAAGACGAACGACTACTTTGGCACCAGCGTCTTGGTCATGCCAACATGGATGCTATATCCAGGCTTTCTACCAAGAAGCTAGTGAGAGGATTGCCTGACATCACATTCAAAAAGGACACGGTATGTGCCGAATGTGAACTAAACAAGGCAACTAAATCCTCGTTTCATTCCATCAACTCTGTAAGTACTACTAGACCCTTGCAATTACTTCATATTGATTTATTTGGTCCTAGTAGAATAGCTAGCCTTGGTGGCAAACTTTATGCATTTGTTATTGTTGATGATTTTTCGAGATTTACTTGGGTTTTCTTTCTCGCTAATAAGAGCGATGCTATTTCTGCTTTCAAAATTTTTGTAAAGAAAGTTCAAAACGAAAAAGGCTACATGATTACTCGAATCCGATGTGATCATGGAGGCGAATTCGTAAATTATGATTTTGAAAGTTTTTGTAATGCAAATGGCTTTGATCATGAATTTTCTTGTCCTAGAACTCCTCAACAAAATGGTGTTGTGGAGCGGAAGAATAGAACTCTCGGCGATATGGCCAGAGTCATGTTGAATAAATTTTCACTTCCGAAATATTTTTGGGCAGAAGCTGTTAGTACAGCATGCCACATTTTGAATAGGGTGCTGATTCGTCCCATTACGAAGAAAACACCCTATGAGCTTTGGTTTGGGAGAACCCCCAATGTTTCTTATTTTAAAGTTTTTGGTTGTAGATGTTTTATCCTTAACACCAAAGACAACTTAGGCAAATTTGATGCCAAAGCTGACGATGGTATCTTTCTTGGTTATGCCGCCAAGAGTAAGGGATATAGAGTTTTTAATAAACGCTCACTTATTGTGGAAGAGTCAACAAATGTGACTTTTGATGAAGACAACAGTGCAGCAAGTACTCTTGATGATGACGTTGAGCCATCAACTTCTACTCCAATGAATACTTCAACCGAAACTAATTCTCTGGAGGGTTTGCCTAAGAAATTCTCTTTCAAACCTTCTCATCCAGAAAATTTAGTTATAGGAGAAGTTTCACGTGGAGTAACTACTAGATCATCACTAAGAGACTCCGTTGCTAGCACTGCCTTCATTTCACAAGTAGAGCCTAAAAACATTTCTGAAGCTTTTAATGATGAATTTTGGATTTCTGCTATGCAAGAAGAACTCAACCAATTCGAGAGAAGCCAAGTATGGGAACTCGTTCCTAGACCGGTTAATCACTCGATAATTGGTACTAAATGGGTTTTTAGAAACAAAGTAAATGAAGATGGTTCAGTCACACGTAACAAAGCTCGTCTAGTAGCTCAAGGATACAACCAAGAGGAAGGTATCGACTACGATGAGACGTATGCTCCTGTTGCTAGACTAGAATCCATTCGGATGCTTTGTGCTTTTGCTAATTTTCAAAACTTTAAATTATTTCAAATGGATGTGAAAAGTACTTTCCTGAATGGTTTTATTAAGGAGGAAGTTTATGTGAAACAACCTCCTGACTTTGAAAATCACAAATTTCCCGACCACGTGTTCAAGCTAAAGAAAGCACTTTATGGCCTCAAACAAGCCCCCAGAGCTTGGTATGAAAGGCTAAGTAGCTTCTTACTTGAGAAAGGTTTTTCAAAAGGGAAAATTGACACTACACTGTTTATAAAATCTTTTAAAGACACTATTCTGTTGATTCAAATTTATGTTGATGATATCATTTTTGGTTCTACTGATGAAATCCTCTGTCAAGAATTTGCCAAGTGTATGCAGACAGAATTTGAGATGAGCATGATGGGAGAGCTCAACTATTTTCTTGGTCTGCAAGTGAAACAAATGGCTAATGGAACTTTCATCTGTCAATCGAAGTATACCAAGGACATGCTGAAGAAGTTCGATCTCGACAACATCAAACCAATCAGCACTCCAATGGCTACTTCAACCAAACTCGAACCAGATGAGAGCGGCAAACCCGTTGATCAACGTAAGTATCGAGGTATGATAGGCAGCTTACTTTATTTAACTGCTAGTCGCCCCGATATCATGTTTAGTGTTTGCCTATGTGCTAGATATCAAGCAAATCCTAAGGAATCTCACATGACCGCGGTTAAGCGTATCTTTCGATACCTTAAGGGTACGGTTACAGTGGGCCTATGGTATCCCAAGTCAACATCATTTGACCTCATCGGTTACTCTGATGCTGACTTTGCTGGATGCAAGGTCGACCGTAAAAGTACGAGCGGCACGTGTCATTTATTAGGAAAGGCTTTAGTCTCATGGTTTAGCAAGAAGCAGAACTCTGTCGCACTATCCACAACAGAAGCTGAATACATAGCAGCTGGGCGTTGTTGTGCACAAATTCTGTGGATGAAGCAAATCCTTGAAGACTATAAGTTATCTTTCATGCATATTCCTATATTCTGTGACAATACTAGTGCCATCAATTTGACTAAGAACCCTGTCTGCCACTAACGCACTAAACACATTGAGATCAGACACCACTTTTTGCGTGATCATCAGCAAAATGGCACGATTAACTTAGAATTTATTGACACTGATCATCAGCTAGCAGATTTCTTTACTAAGCCATTATCCGAAGAGCGCTTCAATTATCTTTGTCGTGAACTCGGAATTTTGGATGAAGCAGTTATAAGTTGAGACTTACTTGCGTAAATGTCGAGTATATTTTGATTCTTTTATGACAAATTTATTATGGGTACAAGCCGAAAGGGTCCTTCTGACAAAAAGGCGTAAAAGTCTAAACGACACGGTGCACTAGTCCTCAGGACTACCGCTAGCTGGGATCCGGCCCATGCAGCTAACCCATGGCAAATTTGAAATACTGAATTACAATATATTTCCTTGTTTATTATATGGTTTGTTCCGATTTATTATTGCCTAGTTGATCTTTCCTAAAGTTCATTCTGACCTTTGTGTACCTCTCTATGTACTTCATTGTTTTCATCAAACTTTTATCCTCAAAATCTCTTTTGTTTAACACTTAATCAATTTTTCTATCTTTTCAGCCTGCTTTTAGTTCTGGACCACTGATCCAGAACTCGGGCCGAACTCTGCCCCTAACAGAGTTCGTGCCGAGTTCGGTCCCTAAGTTCCAGCGTCGGGATCTGGCTCTGCCGTTGGATCAATTTAGATCCTATGGTCAATATTTCATCCGACCAAAGACAAACCCCTACTTTATGTCGGGACTCCTTCTCTCTCCTTCACCATTGCCTCCTTCCTCACCTCTCCAAACTCTTTCCTTCAAACCCTAACCCTAGTTTTTGATCTAGAGTGCTCCATTGCTCCTCAAAATCAAGGAAAAAGGGTTTTTCGTCATTCTCTTCCACTGTTTATTAATCATTTGAGGTATCATTCTTGTCTTCTATACTTCACTCTATCAAGTTTTTATGGCTCCTCGCTTGTTCAATCGTGGAAAGAGGATTCGAACTGAGAGTGTTTCCTCTTCGGATACTCCTCCGACGAAGGAACATATCATTGAACAACTTCAACCACCTCATCCGTTGTTCAACCCACCTCGTCCTCGAAACCCTTCTACCTATGACAACCGATTATTTGTTTCACTAGATGCCTCAAACAACTGGTTTAGTGACTATCGGAATCGTCAGGTATTCGCAGGACATCCTATTAATTTTTCTATCTTCTCTCAATATGATTCTTTATTTCATGACCTCTGCTTTGATGAGCTTGTCACTACCACTTCTGCTATCTATCGTCATGCTGTCCAAATGTTCTACTGCAACATGACCTTTGATGATCTCCATATTTATTCACGAGTTGCAGGTATAAATATATCTTTTGATGACTTTGACTTAGCCGAATATCTTGATCTTCAAGAGCCCAATTCTTGGGAAAAGCTAGTTGACGCTCGCTCGTTCCGTTTTTCCGACGGAATTTCCCTTGAGAGCTTCAAGGACGATTTGTGTACTCCATACACACGTCCTCGCAAGCTCACGGCTAAATATCTCAACCCATATTTTTCTGATCTTCATTGGATTATTTCTAACACCATTCTACCCAAAACAGGTTCCCATGATGACATCACTTATCTTGAAATATCTGCTCTTTATCATCTTCACTTTAGAATTTCTTTCAATCTTCCACGTACAATGATGGACTGGATGATTCACTGTAGGAAGAAACCACGAGCTCTGGTTTATCCTCTGTACCTTTCTATGATCTTTCGTGCATTTAACATACCACTTGATATCTGTCCGTTCTTGCCTGCTCCTGCTTTCCTGTCCAAGGCACGTCGTACTCAGGCAGTTGTCGCCTCTCCTGAGGCCTCTGAGCATTCTGATGATGAGGAGCCTGACGCCCCTCCTTTCGGTCAGGATGCACCACCTCCACCTGCCACTCTTGACTCCATCCAGACCATGCTCCAGGATCGTTTCTACTTAGAGGCTGATCGGTGGGCTCAGATGGACTACTGCACTACCCTGCAGATGAGTGCACTCAGCAACTCGCTGCATGATATTCGGTACTCCATGTCCCATCATCCTACTATGCCCATTCCTATGCAGCGGGATCCCGATCGTGAGGGATATCGCATTGATGATCCATGGGTCTTGCGTTACCTGGATCCGAGTGCTGCTCTTGTGGATCCCAGACGTTCCAACTCTCCTGGACCTTCTCGTGCTCCGTGATGGAGATTGGCTCGATCTGCTGCTGCTACTGCTGATGATCTTAGTTATTTTTTTTTGCTTTCAGTTATTTAATTTATTATGGTTTTATGTAGCTGGTTTTATGTACTCTGTTTATGAGTTGGCCACTTGGTTTGGTGGATGACATTATCTGTCCTTTATCATAGTTTTACTTTATGTCAGTGACTTATTTTGCTTAGTATTTCACTGTTTCTTCTCTGCTTGGTGTGGTTGCATTACTATTCGTTGCTTCTTTATATTGCTAACTGCCAAAAGGGGGAGAAATATGTATATTTTTATAGTTTTGTGCTTGTTTTGCTTTTGGGAGATATTATCTATCAGGCCACAGGTTCTATGCATTCGTATATCTGTGCTTGTTCTTGCTCTGGGAAAATATTATCTATCAGGTCACAGGTTCTATGCATTTTGTACGGGGGAGAGCTATAGCTTCTAGCTCGACACCGTTCGTGGTTTACGGGGGAGCTATCTTCTTTTAGCTCAGGCATCGTTTATGGGGGAGCTATGTTACAATCAACTGTGTCCAGGTATGAATATTGAAATATACATATATTATTTTGTCAATTATCAATATGGGGGAGATTGTTGACACAAAGTCACAGTCAACCAAATATTGACTACATTGACTAAATAATATTTGTATTAATTCAATACGACACACGACGACTGCATTCAGTTCAAGACAGATGACAGTTCAGTCTCCGGCTCTCAGTGTGTTCTGGAGTCTGTATTTTATAATTTCATTGAGTCTAGACTTGTGTACTCTGAGTCATGCTGAGCTCTTGGAACTTAGTCTATAATCTACCCAAAATCCCTAGCTCCACTGAACCAAACACTGCCCAAAAAGCCCCTTTGAACCACTCTGTGCTCTGGAGACAGAGTTCGGGCCGAACTCTGCCTCCACACAGAGTTCGGGCCGAACTCTGTCCCCTAGAAATCAGGAACCCTAATTTTAGGGTTAGCTGGTTGCTAGTTGTCCAACGGCCAAATTTTTGAATTTTCCTACCCGAATTCTGGCCGAATTCTGCCTATAAAAACACTATAAATAGGGCATGAATTCTCTCATTTCAATTCATCCAATCTTCTCTTCTCTTCTCTCTTATAAGCTCAATAAGCCATACCCTTCCCATCTACTAGCCACAAGCCTCCTAAGTCTCGAGTGCTCAGCATCTCTCAGTTAGGATTCTTGTGCAAGAGTCGAAGAAGTCGCTTGGACAATTCCAAGCAAATCGCCACTGCGATCCTCTGTTAGAAGTTGACGTGCTCTTCTGAAGAAAATGCACGGGTTGTAAACTACTATTTCACAAATAGTGGATTTAATCCTGAGCTAGAGTTCTCAGGCCTGGACTAGTCCTCCACGAGGGAAACCAGGTTAAAATCGCTGTGTTTGCGTATGCTCTTCTGCTCTTCATTTATTTTCCGCACTTTACTCTGATTATTTATTGTTGGTGAAAGAGTTATTTTTAATTGGCTATTTTTCTATATAAACTCTATTCACCCCCCTCTAGAGTTGCCAAACTGTTCTTCAGGATATTCATCCATCTATCGCCTGTCATCTTCATCTTCTTCGCTGCTGTTGATTACGAAGTCTTTTTAGATTCTCGTAATATCATATGCTGCTGTAACGAGATCTTCTTAGATCTTCGTTAAACTTGCGCAACCTTCCCAGAAGTGTTGCGTTGGAACATTATTTTTACAATTGTTTCATCTTTTCAGTTTTCTATCGAAAAATTGTGTCCCGGCACTAACAACCTCGAAGCTATATTGCTACGATGGAAAACTTTAATGCTTCACTCCTCAATACTGACTTTTGTAAGTTAGAAAAGTTTGATGAAGAGCATTATCAAGTCTGGAAGAGAAAAGTTTATCTCACTCTTCAACTCAGAGACGTTGATCACGTGCTTCTTGAAGAGGAACCTACTGTTCTAGATAATGGGTCTGCTGCCGCAATCACTGCGGCTACTAAACTTCAGGCCAAGTGGAGAAGAGAGAATAACATTTGCAGACTGCTTATCCTGAATGCTATGGAGGATTCCCTAGCAGAATCCTACAGTAAGAAGACTATTGCTAGAGACATATGGGAGTCTCTGGAGAAACTGTACGAAGAAGACAAAAACAGAAGCAAGATATTTGTGGTTGAAAAATATCACAAATGGCTCTTTGAGGACGAGAAATCCATGCTGCTGCAGGTGAAGGAATTCCTGAAGCTGCGACAGAAGCTGGAAGACGAGGCGATGTCCCTTCCTGACAAGTTTGTTGTTGGAGGGATTGTCTCGAAGCTTCCCGCTGGGTGGAGTAAGTTCTATGCAAACATGCATAGGAAGAAGCTTGAGATCAGCCTTGAAGATCTCTTGCAGGAAATCTATGTTGAGGACCAGATGCGGGCTCAACTGAAGGTGGACGCACTGTCCAAGCAATTGGCTAACGCCAATCTGGTTCATACCAAGGAACCAAGGGAAAAGCAGGCGGCTTCCCACAGCAAGAAGAAGGACCATGACAATCTGAAAGTCAAGGGAACTTTGTTCAAGCAAAAGAAGCCAAAGTCCCATTTGGCTTGTTTCAAGTGTGGTAAGAAGGGCCACTTCAAGAATAAATGCAAAGCAAAGACCAAGCAATCAGAGCAAGGAGAGCCTAGTAAGGTATCTATGATCACTGACGTTGTTGCTATGATTGCGCAGGTTAATGCGGTAGGGACTGACTCTGACTGGTGGGTGGACACTGGAGCCACCTGCCATGTCTGCTCCAGCAAGGAATGGTTCACCACCTACACACCTACTTCTGAAGTGGTTATGGTGGCGAACCAGACACAAGCTGAAGTGCTCGGGATTGGGACAGTGGTATTGAAGCTGACTTATGGCAAGTCTCTGACGCTTCAAGGCGTGAAGCACGTACCTGCTATCGCCAAGAACCTGATCTCAGGAGGCCTACTCTGCAACGCAGGCCTCAAGATGGACATCAATGCTGGCCAGATGGTGATGTCTATCAAGGGAACATATTTCGGAAAAGTTTTTTATACCGAAGGAATGTTCAAAATTCAGCTTGTAAATCAGTCCAATGTTATTAATGCAATTACTCTTTCTGCTTGTACTTTTGAGTTGTGGCATAATAGACTAGGACATGTTCATTGTAAACGAATAAATAGAATGTCTAGTCTAGGGCTTATCTTCAAGTGTGGGGTAAGGTAAAGAAATGTGAAGTTTGTGCTCAAACGAAGATCACAAGAAAACCCTTTCCTCGGGTTAATCGAAGTATAGATCTTCTGGAGTTGATACACTCTGATATCTGTGACTTCAAACAGTTCTCTACAAAGGCCGGGATGAAGTATTTCATAACCTTCATCGATGACTTCTCTAAGTATGCGTTCGTCTACTTGTTGAAGGCTAAAGACGAAGCATTCGAGAATTTCAGAGCCGAAGCTGAGCGGCAGACTGGACAACAACTCAAAAGAATAAGAAGTGATCGAGGTGGGGAGTACAGGTCTTAAGAATTCGCATCGTTCTGCAAAGAACATGGAATTGTCAATGAGACTACGGCTCCGTACTCTCCTCAATCCAACGGAGTAGCAGAGAGGAAGAACAGAACGTTAACAGAAATAATTAACTCAATGCTGTTGACTGCGGGTCTTCCTAAGTGCTACTGGGGAGAAACTGCATTGACGGCCACTTTTAGTTTAAATAGAGTGCCTCATGCAACTTCAGACGTTACTCCTCATGAACTCTGGTTCAAGGTCAGACCTAACTTGAATGTCATTCGAGTGTGGGGGTGTCTGGCATATGTCAAGCTTCCAGATCTGAAGATTCAGAAGCTTGGGACAAGGACTACTAAGACGATCTTTTTGGGGTATGTCGAGAAGAGTGATGCTCGAAATTTTTTTGATATTGAGTCAAATCATATCATTGAATCTCGCGACATAGAATATTTTGAAGACAAATTTGCAAGGCACAAGAATATTGTTCTTGCGGATATACCGGAGAACAGTGAGGGTGCGCAGGAAACTGAAGTCTTCAATGAAGATGTGGTCCAAGAAGATGTTGAAACAACGATTGAACCAGGACAAGCTGAGCCGTCAGCTAAGCGTGTGAGGAGGTCGAAGGACTTCGGAAGTGACTTTGTCACCTATCATGTGGAAGCAGATCCGCTTACCTATGATGAGGCGATGAAGACCAGAGACGCAATTTTCTGGAAGGAGACGATTGACAATGAAATTGATTCCATCACCTCAAATAACACTTGGATGTTGGTTGATCTTCCTGAAGGAGCGAAACCCATCGGATGCAAATGGATCTTCAAGAAGAAGATGAAAGCAGACGGAACTATTGGCAAGTTCAAGGCTAGGTTGGTATCCAAGGGATTTTCTCAGAAGCAGGGGATTGACTACTTTGACACGTATGCTCCAGTAGCCCGGATGACCACCATCAGAATGTTGATTGCTCTTGCAGCAATACATAAGATGGTGATACATCAGATGGATGTGAAAACGGCTTTCCTAAATGGCGAGCTGACCGAAGATATTTACATGCAACAGCCAGAGTGATTTGTCGTCAAGGGTCTTGAAGACAAAGTCTGCAAGTTGGTAAAATCTTTGTACGGTTTTAAACAGGCTCTCAAGCTGTGGCATGAGAAATTTGACAAAGTTATAAGGTCAAATGGCTACATGGTCAGCGAGACGGACAAGTGTGTTTACACGAAGTTCACTGATGGAAGAGGTATGATCGTTTGTTTGTACGTGGACGACATGCTTATCTTAGGTACGGATCTGGGTTGTGTCACGGAGATAAAGAAATTCATCTCGAGCAAGTTCAGTATGAAGGACTTGGGGGAAGCTGATGTGATCTTAGGGATCAAGATCATCCGGACATACAGTGGACTAGTGCTGTCACAGTCTCATTATATTGAGAAAATAATCACTCGTTATGGGTATCGGGATCTTCCAGGGATCGATACGCCGTACATGTGTGATCTGAAGCTGAAGCCTAATTCAGGAAAAAGCGTCAGGCAGCTGGAGTATGCAAGCGTAATCGGAAGTTTGATGTATGTTACTACTGGCACAAGGCGTGACATAGCTTTCTTCATGGGAATGCTGAGTCGTTTCACGAGCAATCCAGGTGTTGAACACTGGAAAGCTGTGAAATGGGTTATGAGATATCTTAAGAAGACTCAGACATATGCACTGTACTACAGCAGAAATCCGTCGATAGTGGAAGGCTTCAGCGATGTCAGCTGGTGCTCAGAGGTGGAGAGCGAGAGGTCCTCAGGTGGATTCATTTTCACTATGGATGGAGCTGCTATATCGTGGAAGTCGAAGAAGCAGACTATGCTCTCGTGGTCATCCATGGAATCTGAGTTCTTTGCACTTGATACCGCAGCCGAGGAAGCAGAATGGCTTTGGGAGCTCATATATGATCTTCCAGTGGTTGGGGCGCAAATGCGGCGATACCGATATACTGCGACAACCCGGCGACTGCGGCGGTGGCATCAAATGACCTCTTCAATGGGAAGAAGAAAATTGTGCGGTTGAAGCACATGGCAGTACACGATCTCATCAAGAGGGGTGTTATTGCAGTGATTGATGTTCGGAGTCAGGAGAACCTGGCGGATCCGTTCACCAAGGACCTCAAGCGCCAGCTGGTCGATGACACAGCTTGTAAAATGGGCTTGAAGACATTTTGATATTGTATTATTGTATTCCTACCATAAAGTTTTATGCTAATAGTTCAAAGAGAAATTTACTAGGCATCTAGCTTTTGGTTCAAGAGAGGACCACTAATCGGAAGAATATCAGGAACGGTGAGTACATGTTCTATTGGGCATGGAGAGGTTACGGACCTACAACCACTGTTGTCTACTGTTGTTTTCTGCGAAAAACGGATCCTGTGGGAAGGTTGGCTTAAATGCCTTAATGAGTTCTCAGGCAGAGTGAATGTCTGGTGTGCTTTACAGGAAGCACGGTAGAACAACACTACAAGGAGTGAAACTCCATGCTACTGTGGGGTGACTCCACCATGAGGTTCCCAGGCATGGGGTAATGTCTCGGCTTTGCTAGCCAAGTCACAGCGACGTAGCACCGCAAATAGGCAGTTAGCCTAATGCTGTATGTTAAAATAAAGAGGGGTGTAGTCAGACTACAAAGAGGAGTAGTTCCTCATGTTACAGTGGCACGACACCACGATGAGGTATCTGGTTAGGGATAAAGCCTCGGCCTTGCAAGCCATGTCGTTGCGGCGTAACACCGCAAGGGAGCCTAAGGCTTCATGCTGGATAGTTTGGCACTACAAAAAGACGGTGGCCTCATGCTACAGTAGTATGACACTACGATGAGGTTCCCGTTACGGGGTAAGGCCTCGGCTTTAAGCCATGTCATAGCGGCGTAGCACCGCAAGGAAAGCGCAAAGCGCTTCATGCCATGTCTCTTTATAATGAACTCACCTATAGTGTATGGACAAAGAGATATCAGGCCGTCTCTTGAGGGTAAACTTGTAGAGGCCCAAAATTATACACTGAAACCAGGCTGGCACAGGGCCTTTAATGTGTAGCCAGAAGCACATATAACTGCATTATGTGAGTGGAAAGAATTTCAGCTGTGGTGCAGAATTCAAGGCTTAGTCCATTCTTGTATTATAGTCTGTTGTTTGACCCATGCGGAAAGATTCAAATCGTCAGCGACTTCTCTCCTAATGCATGATGGACAGTTACTGTGGGGAACACTTATACCCATATATAGAGATATGTGGGAGATTGTTGGGTTTTGGCCTTTGTATTAGAAACTTTAGTCCCACATCGGCTAGGCCAAAGGAGTTGTATCTCTATATATTAGCTATGCTATTTTAGAGATGCACATAGGAAAAAGGCTAAATCAACAATTGAAAGTATTCATGCTTTTTGCTCTTGAGAAATTTATTTCCATAGGAGCTAAGCCCCGTAGGGGTTTAACGACTCGGACTCGGACTCGGACTCGGACTCGGACTCGGACTCGGACTCGGACTCGGACTCGGACACGGACTCGGGCTCATGGGCTCATGAGGCGTAATGTGGCATTTTGTTGGCGCACTTTGCACTTAGAATGTCAGCATCGTCGCTAGGCGCATAGTGCGCTTAAGTTGCGCTCGTTGCGCGAGCTACTTGCACGGCCAGGCGCGCTGCCAGGTTGCACGGCTAGATGCGCTGCCAGGTTGCGCGGCCCAGGTTGCGCGACCAGGTGCGCGCCCAGTGGCGCAACCAGTTGCGCGCACAGGTGCGCGCCCAGTTTCGCGGGTGGCGCAGGGCGTGCATGTGGCGCAAGTGGCTCAGTGCGCGTTCAGCGCGTGGTGTAACAGACGCGCGGGGTGCGCTACTTGCTTCAGATCGTGCCTTTGCATTATCTGAGCGGTTACTGCACGTTCGGAGTGATTTTTACCACGTCCCGAATGTTGTGCTAACCGGACAGTTGCTACTCTGGCCTATAAAAGGTCTCCTCTCTCACAGGCATATACAGAGAGTTAAAAAAGTTTACAAGTATTTCTTAACACAAGTAAGCAGAAGTCTTGAAAGAGAAGAGAAGTGTTGCACCAGCGTTGCTTTTGCACGGGAGTCCATGTACGATCCAAGGAGTCAGAAGAGCAGGAGTGTTCCAAAGTTCTTCGACGAATTTGCTGGTTCCTTGAAGCTATTCGTGTGGGGCGAATATAGCTTTGAGCAACGGTGATCATTCACCCCAGCAAGATATTCATCCATCTATCGCCTGTGATCTTCATCTAAGACAAGCCCTTTGGACCGATTGGCTCGCTTGATTGATTGAAAAGAACCACTGGCTTTCCGCTCGCATTCGACTGGACTGAGAATTTTTTATATAAAGAAAGAAGGACTTGCTTGCTACTATCATCGTATTATAAGACAAACAGGGTTGCATTGGTAGCTATGCTTAGCGGTGACATAATCGTTTTTTAACTGAATCTCATCCCTGCGGAACACGCCACTGAATTTCAAACGCCAAAGAAGTATATGGCGTAAAACAAGACTTCAGTCCCACTCACCATAAAAGAGTGGGAAAAAGTAGGCAGAGCAATGATTTCAAATGTCAAATGAAAGAATTTTACACATGCTCCACCGCTTGTGCGGGCTCCCGTCAATTCCTTTGAGTTTCATTCTTGCGAACGTACTCTCCAGGCGGGATACTTAACGCGTTAGCTACAGCACTGCACGGGTCGATACGCACAGCGCCTAGTATCCATCGTTTACGGCTAGGACTACTGGGGTATCTAATCCCATTTGCTCCCCTAGCTTTCGTCTCTCAGTGTCAGTGTCGGCCCAGCAGAGTGCTTTCACCGTTGGTGTTCTTTCCGATCTCTACGCATTTCACCGCTCCACCGAAAATTCCCTCTGCCCCTACCGTACTCCAGCTTGGTAGTTTCCACCGCCTGTCCAGGGTTGAGCCCTGGGATTTGACGGCGGACTTGTAAAGCCACCTACAGACGCTTTACGTCCAATAATTCCGGATAACGCTTGCATCCTCTGTCTTACCGCGGCTGCTGGCACAGAGTTAGCCGGGGCTTCTTCCTCAGATACCGTCATTGCTTCTTCTCCGAGAAAAGAAGTTCACGACCCGTGGGCCTTCTACCTCCACGCGGCATTGCTCCGTCAGGCTTTCGCCCATTGCGGAAAATTCCCCATTGCTGCCTCTCGTAGGAGTCTGGGCCGTGTCTCAGTCCCAGTGTGGCTGATCATCCTCTCGGATCAGCTACTGATCATAGCCTTGGTAAGCTATTGCCTCACCAACGAGCTAATCAGACGCGAGCCCCTCCTCGGACGGATTCCTCCTTTTGCTCCTCAGCCTACGGGGTATTAGCAACCTTTCCTAGTTCTTCTATGTGGCAAGGTTGAAACCAAGAAATATTTGTTACTTTCCCGATGTTTTCTAACATTTTCAATAAACCCTTCTCGTAGGAGTATTTTAACAATGTTTTCAGTTATATTAGTAGATGCTATTCTAACTGTTTCGTTTTTACCCATGTCAGCATTTCTTATCGAAGTTATTATATCAGCAATAGCGTCTCTACCCATGACGAATTTTTATTCTTGTTGCTTCCTAATTTTGATATAATCAACATGTTTTTTTTGCTTGAATTATTCCATTTTCCAAAGTATATGCGTGAGAAAATCTTTTCATGGGGCACTCGCATAAAAACGTCGGGCTGGCTGCTCTCGACGACGGGGTGGGAATGAGATTCAGAATGAGATGCTGGGAGATGGGAGTTATAGGTGGATTGAGAGGGGAGCGGATGCGTGGGCTAGTTTAATCTTGATGCTCCTGCCTTCCCTGCCTGTAAGTCCTCCCTTGCACCAGACAATAGAGGTTGGCACCAGACAGAATTGATAGGGAATACGAAGAGTCAATTTGTTGATATATATGTAGTAGTTGATCTTTGTGCTTTGTTCTTCACTTCTATTCTTCAATGGCCCCCAAGAAGAAAGAGATGGAGACCAATGCTGACACCACAATTAAGTCTCCTGAAGCGGGACATGATGTTGCGCAACCTTCCCAGAAGTGTTGCGTTGGAACATTGTTTTTACAATTCGTCTTCTCAGTTTTCTATCGAAAAATTGTGCCCCGACACTAACAAATACATGCAAGTTCCTCGAAGGAAATAGGGAAAGCTTGTCCTGCTCAAGAGGAATATTGGCGAAGATTGGTTTGTATTGTTGAATCCTAATAATTGCGAAAGGTATTGGTATTATGTATGATTATACTTTCATTGGTTGGTGGCACAGCTCTTCGACTAATGTTCCTTCATCCTATACTCTTTGATTGCTCATTTAAATCAAATACTTCAGTTCTAAAAAAAATTGCCGTTCAAGTTTCTAGATTATTATCCAACAAACTTGGTGTTATTATTGTATCCAATTCCCTGGTAATTGCAGATCTCAAGATTAATCTATACCAATTCTGGTGTTGCCATATTGGCTTTAGCTTCCAATGCCATCCATCTACTTTGGAAGTGGCCACGCAATGAACGCAACTCGAATGGAAAGGTATGCAAGTATACTTTGCCCTTTTACCATTGTTCACTTGTCAAGTTTGGATGTCTCTTGATACTTTAGATGAATGTTTCATTGTGTAGGCAACTGCAAGTGTATCTCCTCAACTATGGCAACCACCAAGTGGCATACTAATGACTAATGATATAACAGACACTAATTCTGAGGAAGCAGTTCCTTGCTTTGCTTTGTCAAAGAATGATTCTTATGTCATGTCTGCATCAGGAGGAAAGATTTCCCTATTTAACATGATGACCTTTAAGGTTAGAATTAGACTATGAATTGTATGCTCTATTTTAGGCCCGAAATGCATTTAGAAGCTTTTACTATTTTGTGTTATAATTTATGTGCAGACCATGACAACCTTCATGCCTCCACCACCTGCTGCAACATTTCTTGCATTCCATCCACAAGATAACAACATAATTGCCATTGGAATGGATGACTCGACAATCCAGATATATAATGTTCGCATTGACGAGGTAGGACACCATTGTTCGATAATGTTTGATTACTAGTAACTTTAGATGCGAATTACAAATTATTTCTCCATCTTTATGCAGGTTAAGAGCAAACTTAGAGGCCACTCGAAAAGAATTACTGGTCTTGCCTTCTCACATAGTCTAAATGTGCTTGTATCTTCAGGAGCTGATTCTCAGGTAGTTCTCATTGATTATTATTGTCAATCTCTAGTCTGATATACTTACTCTTGTTAATTTCATATTAATTATATGCTAATGTCATCAAGTATGTACCTTATGGTGTTTCTTCCTGTAGCTTTGTGTATGGGGGACTGATGGGTGGGACAAGCAAAAGAGCAGGCCACTACAAATTCCTGCTGGACGGACTTCAAATACAGTTTCAGACACACGAGTACAGTTCCATCAGGATCAGATACATTTCTTGGTTGTCCATGAGACACAGATTGCTATATACGAAACAAATAAGTTGGAGCGTGTAAAGCAGGTACCCTACTTAATTCTTTCAGATATGTGTTTAAATTTGTTCAGATTTCTTAACCGGTGGCTTTCAAATTGTAGTGGGTACCTCGCGAAAATTCTGCTCCCATTTCCCATGCCACGTTCTCCTGCGACAGTCAATTAGTTTACACAAGCTTTCTCGATGCTACTGTGTGCATATTTAGTGCTGCAAATCTCGGATTGCAATGTCGGATTAGTCCAACTGCTTATCTCCCTGCTAATGTCAGGTATATTGTCAATGATCAGCTCACATGAAAATACCTGCACTTCTTCCCCTCCGTGCCTCCTGGACTATTATTTATGTCTTCCGAGGTTTAATATTGTCAACGATCAATCTCAGATGCATGTAATATTGAATGCACTTTTTTTCCCCCTTTTGCTATCCTCTTAGCTATTATTAAGCTACAGTCTGATGACTTGCACCCATTTCATTTCAGGCTTGTTTGTCATTTTACTTTCAAATAGTTATTTTCAACTATTTTTCTGCCTAAACATTTCACCAAGTGATGATGATTATCATCAGGACGTCCCCTCAATAATTTTATGCTTAATGTCACTAAAATGACATGCAGCATGAGCGCATGACAATCCGCAGACACATCACAAATTACTGACATTTCTGTCTTGTATTTCAGCTCAACTGTGCATCCGCTTGTTATCGCGGCCCATCCATCAGAGCCGAATCAGTTTGCTTTAGGACTAACGGATGGCGGCGTCCACGTCTTGGAGCCACTAGAATGGGAAGGCAAATGGGGTGTTGCGCCGCCTTCTGAGAATGGATCGGCGAGTAGCATGTCCACACCCCCGGCAGCTGGAGCCTCAGGTTCGGATCAACCACAGAGGTGATGGTGAAGCCAAAGGGAACTACTTTAACCCTTAGAACTAAGGGCTTCTAACCAAGGTATCTTCTAATGACTTACCTTTAGGGGGCGTTTGGTATGCGGTTTTTTTTTTAATTCCTGGAAAATTTTAGGGTATTTTTTTATAGCCCAAACAAACACGGTAATAGATTCTCACCCTAAATTTTTTCAGGAATAAAAAAAAATACCGCATACCAAATGCCCCCTTAGTTTCATATGTCGGATAAATTCTGGCATTTCATGACTTAATTCTTTGCCTCTTTCTTGATTGCAGTTGAGATTTTGGGCCGTTGTATGTTTCTCAAGGTGAAGTTGTAGATGGGTGGATGGGTTATATGTTATATGTAGCGGAGGGATTTGGTTTTCACATCTGTGTGTAAAAAGTATATATTGGTTTTTCATAAAGTAGTTATGGTTTTGGTGAAAGAGCTATTATAGTTCCCATGGACGATAAATGCACACCCCTTGTAGTTTGCAGGGTCGCATAACCTTGCTATATTACAAGCAAAATTACGAACCCGAGTGTACAAGTTTGAAGGTTGCACAAGAAACTGGATTTTGGATTTATAGAAAATATTATATAGAGGGACGAGGGCCTCATTTTTGGGACTTGTCTAGAACCTCCAAAAATGTCAGAGCCGACACTGTAATCTATACTACTATTATCTATACTACTATATAATAAAAAAGTTAGGTTCATCGTGAATTTTTCTTCTTTTATATTATCTTATCTAACTTTACTAATTAAAATTGTTCAGCTATATTACTATATAATAAAAAAAGTTGACTTCACCGTAAATTTTTTTTCTTCTTCTTACAAATTAATATGCCCTTATCCAGCTTTATTAATTAAAATTGTTCATTAAATTTAGCAAGGACAAGCAGGTAATTACATATAATTTTTGTAAGGAAAATGTAGTTTGCTCTTGGTTCCTTAAGCTCTTTCATACATATTTTTTTAATTAAAAGACAATTAAAATACGTGCTACGCACGAGCATATACACTAGTCTTATATGTAATAGCAAAAATTGGACTTCTTTGCGAAAATTTTATATTCTAGAAGTGTTATTCTCCAACATTATATATATCAAAATATGTTTAAATTAAAGAGCAATAAACATGTAAATTATACACCTCCCAACTAACATAATTACTCACAACTAATAATTAAATACTTCCGACTACAATACATGGTAATCATCTCAAAAATAAATTTACTTAAAATATTTTATACAATTTCAAATAGATTTGTCATGCAACTATATATTTAGAAAGTGAGAAAAAAAATACCGACAAGCAACGCATCATGCACGATTTCAAGTATATAGGCCTTGTTTGGTTCGCGGAAAGGAAAGAAAATTGATTATATGATATTTCCTTTCCATTAGGAAATTACAATTTCAATCAAGAAAATTTTCGGTGTTTGGAAAAATCAAGGAAATTGAGTGGGAAAGTGAATCCTTAGAGGAGGATAAATGAATCCTTAGGCCTCGTTTGGTTCGCGGAATCTCCCGGTTGGAAAAGGAAAGTGATTACTTTCCTATGTTTGGGTGTCCAAGGAATTGAGGAGGAAAGGAAAGTGATTCCCAATGGAAGGGAAATTAGGGGGGAAAGTGATTCCATCCATCCAAGGAAGGAATCACTTTCCCACATTGAAGTATTCACTTTCCTTTCCAAATTCCTTGGCATTGCCAAACATCGGAAAGGAAAATCAATAGGAATTAAAGTTTCTCAAAGAAAAGGAAATGACAAGGAATTGATTTCCTTTCCCTTCCATTCCGCGAACCAAACGAGGCCTTAGGTTGGTGGGAGGAACCACTTTTCTCCCTATTTTTTCTCCTCTTGGGAATCAAAATTTTTTCCCCCCTCATTTCCTTTGGCATCCAAACAAAGAAAAAGAATCACTTTTCTTTTCCAATGTTCCAATTTCGCAAACCAAACGTGACCTAACAAAAAGAAAAGGCAACGACTGGAGTGGAAGAGTCAGAGTCGAGGATTGTTCACTTCTTCTTTGAATAAGCGTTGTCAATCTGATTAAAAAAAACTGATGAAACGATGAAAGCACGAAGGGACTGATTCGACAATCTGTTTCTGCTTCTGCTCATGCTCAAGGAAGATCAGCAGCAATTCCAAACCATGTATTACTCTATCTATGAAGTAAACCAATATAGTCGGACATCTAAAATAAAAAAATAAAAAAAATCGTTTAGTGCACGGTTCAGCAAAACAATTCACAAAATATTGTAATTGAGGGATTACATATAATAACGAACGCAAATAAGTTCCATACGACAACCGACCTTAGCTCAGTTGGTAGAGCGGAGGACTGTAGTTAATCGATTGTAATCCTTAGGTCGCTGGTTCGAATCCGGCAGGTCTGAATTTAAATATTTTTTTATTTTTCTAAATTTTTATTAAAAATCTTAAGAAGCACTATTTTAGTGTTATAATAAAAGGTTATGAAATGTAACACTTGTCCGAGCTCTCTAGCCTAGCGGTATTAGAGCGGACATCCGGAGGGGCCGTCAAGGTTCGAGTCCCCCAATTGTGTGTGTGAGTGAGATTTCAAAAAAAAAATGTAACACTTTTGTTTTCGCTGGTTCGAATCCGTCGGAATAACTTTATATGTTTCAAATATTTCTGTTATTTTCTTGTTTTGAATAATGATTATGAAAAATCTAAAGAAGCAGTATTTTAATGCTATAATAAAAAGCATAACTGTAGCACTTTTGTTTTAAGAGTTGATTACTATTTATGCTCGCCTTTAGTCCAACTTTTTATAAATGGTGAATAGTAAACTTTTAAAAACCACATCTATAATATAAAGCACAGTGAATTTTTGGTCAGACCCATGTGCTTTGGTTCAACGATTATGAAATGACTAAATTGTCCCTCTCTCTATAAGAGAGGAGGAGGTCCCATGTTGGGTGCGGAGCAACCGGTTGTTCCAACGGCACCCCCGCCTCCAGCTCCTCTTGTACCGCCCCTCCCTCTGCCGCCTCCACTCCATCCTCGCCCACGCCGTCGTCGCCGGCCTTTTCCGCAACCCCTTTGTCGTAAGCAGCCTCCTCCACTGCGCCGCCGACGCCGACCCTTCCTTCGCCGCCTCCCTCTTCTCCGCCATGACCAACACCAACCCCTTCTCCTTCAACACCGTCATCGCCATATTCGACGACCCACTCTCCATCTACTCCCAAATGCTCCGCCGCTGCGTCCCTCCCGACTCCCACACCTTCTCTTCCTTGCTCAATACCACCGCCGTCGACACCTCCTCAGATTTCGGCCCGACCCCTTCGTGCAGACCGTCCTACTCACCGCCTACTCCCGATGCGGCTCCGTCGACCATGCCCTGCGGGTGTTCGACGGAATGCCGCACAGGGACGTCATCTCCTGGACCGCCGCCGTCTCGGGCCTCGCCGCCCTCGGACGCCCCGCGACGGCCCTGCGCGTCTTCGCCTCCATGAGGCCCCACGCCGTCCCGAACGCCGCCGCCGTGGTCTTTGTCGTGTCCGCCTCCGTCGGGATCGGGTCCCTGGCGCTGGCCCGGTGCTTGCACGTCTAAGTCGAGAAGGTTTGGTTCGGAGGCCGCATCTCCGTCCGGAACTCCCTGGCGCTGGCCCGGTGCCAGCACGCCTACGTCGGGAAGGTCGAGTTCGTGTCCGTGCCATTATGGCACGGGTTATCCACTAGTCTATAATATAAAGCACAGTGGATTTTTGGTCCGACCCATGTGCTTTGGTTCAACGATGATGAAAGAACTAAATTGTCCCTCTCTCTATAAGAGAGGAGGAGGTCTCATGTTGGGTGCGGAGCAACCGATTGTTGTAAGCCCCCTGAATTTAGGACATATTTTTTTTTCAATTTTATAAATCAATTATTTGCAATAAATATTATTATTTGATTAAATGCTCTTTACCGTGACTTTGACTTCTGGAGCGTCAGGGATGCCAATCTCTGGAAACTCTCTTCATCAGTGTGTAGTAGACAAGATTACCTTCTTGTTGATATATCATGTCCCATCCAAACTTGTTCCCTTGTACTCTTTTTATTTCGCACAACTTCAGGTCAATTTAGACCATTTGATCGTTGATTAATTATTAATTGATTTCCCACTCTTTTTCTTGATCGTCATAAGCACGTTACCGTGACTTTTAATTTAGGAGCATCAGACTAGTCATTTTCTTGAAACCAAATCCTCATGCAAGATCTACTCGAGACACTCTTCACCCATGACCTTCGTGTCCCACTCAGACACACCATCTTGTGCTTCATTTGCTTCGCACAACTTTTGGGTTAATTTAGGCCAAGTAATTATCCACCGTAGAATGTGACCTGACTTCCAATTTAATTTCGGGACCCGACATCGATCCAAACCTGTCAGCCCAAAATATGGACATGGCCCACACGAAGCCTACTACCACATGACACTTGTGTCCCATTTGTTTGAATTCCCACATGTTACTTATTTACCCATGATCATAAATACCTATTTGAATTCAATTATTGTACCATGTCCGATTTTGACCCGATCCGGCTCAACCAAACCCAGTCCAAGCTTCATGTTACCCCTTCATTAATATCCAGACACAAATTTTTCCTACTAAATATTAAACACCTAGTGTTCCTACTCCAAATAATTAAGGGAGAACTCCCTTGATTTAATTCATTAGTTATTAACTTAACCCTATTTAATCCTAGCCATGGATTTTCCCTCCATAAATCTCAACCACACAACTTTTTTCCCACAACACAAACTCACACCCACACCCTCCTAGCCATGTGGCCGGCCCTAACTTTAATAATTCCCTCTCTCTCCCCTCCCATTTATTGTAACACACACACAACACAAATCTCTCTCTCACTCACCTCTTTATCTTTCTTTCTAAATTTTCACAACAACAGCTCATCCCCAACCCGAGCTCAGCCCATCCTCCCATGGACGAACTTCCCTCCTCCTTCCTGGCCGAGCACCACCACCAGTGTTACGCCCCGCTCCGGTAGGAGCGATCGTCCTCGCTAAGGCGTGTTGCCGCACGAGCCTAGGTTGCGCTCGTGCAAGACGGGTTCTATAAAGGCCGATTTCAGTGGCTGCGACGGGATCGTCGCACAGAAGTCCCGAGCAGAGACATTGAATAATAGTAGCAGAATTTGAAGCAAAACATAAGTCATTGCAAAATACTCTTTTATTGATATTGAAACAAATGTTACAGTAGGGCGCAAGGCCAAGATTACAAGTCTCTCAAGCTCACTCAAGCTTACATTACAAGTCACTCAGCTCTCTCTAATCTCTCAATACATGTCTTGATCCAGCGGATGCTTTGGAAGGCGACATCCATACATTATGTCCTGTATAAGTCTTGACTCCATGCGACCGCACACTTCGAATCGCCAAGGAACTCCGTGCCTCGACGCATCCAAGCGAGCTCCACGCCACGAGCTTCTACCTGTGCCTGCACATGTAAACTATATGGGTGTCAGTACTCAACTGTACTGGTGGAATGAGCTCCTCGTCCACCCATACAAAACCAACACGTTTGATTTACTTTGTGCAATACGAGCCCCTTTACGATTGTCTTTCTAGTCTTGCCTTAGGATCGATTTTAGGACCGACGCCTTTACATACTTGTGTCTGAGGACCATTCCGTGCTTGCAACATCAACGTTAACCTATCAAGTCGTGTTTGCCTTACGGCCCAAAATCAGAGACGCAACTACGCGGTAGTACCCAATTTCCTTATGACCGTGCTACAAATCCTTTGTGCCGTGCCTCGCAACTATGTGCGACTCAACCATATCGCCGCCTCGCGGCCCATGCTATTTTGATCACCAACTGACCCAAATCAAGACTTCTGGGCTAAGTGTCACTTGACCAACTTTGTCTTATGACGTTTCCTGACTTAAACTCAAGACAACTCTCATCCAAACTATGCAACTTATATGCCGACAACTCAAGACTCGACGCCATATCTCGTGCCGAAGCACGTCGCCTACGTTGCAACCAAATCTTAGGCCCAATATTTTGTGTTCCAACTATACTCACACATTCAACTCGACTTCCTTGATATACTGCACTCAATACTCGACTCAATCCAAAGGCATACACGCGGATCGCCGCCCATGCCGACTCATCTATATGAACTAGTCACTAGCGCCCGGCGCTATAATGGACTCCTTTTGTAGTTTTGGTTAGACGGACGCCCCTTGCCAGCGCGAGTAGCTAGCTCTGCTGTAAGTCCCTGCCTATAACCCGTGCGGTCATCCAGAACACAGCTATGAAATGTCTACCATCGCAACGATTTTCATGGGCCACCTGGGTCGCCGTTCGAGAGATTGTTTTATTTTATTTACCTTGTACAAGTTGTCCAATGACCATGCAAGACTCGACTCGACTCGAACTGGCGTTTCACACAGTCAAAGCTACTTCTAGTGTTACCATCTCTTTCAGGGCTAAGTTCAACACTTCTCACATATGAGATCTTGCCTCGGCGACCCGTAGTCGCGAGCATTCTTCTTTCTTGCCTCAACGACCCAGTCGTGAGCATTCTTCTTTCTTTCTTGCTCTATTATTTCACTAAACTCAAGAACAACTATTGAACACTTTCCAAACTCAATGAATCAATCGTGGCCCGTGCCTTAAAATACTAAGTCCGTGCCATCGTGTCTCAAACCAACGTGAAACTCTATGTGACACCACCGCCCAAGTCATAGTCTATATGATGGGTTTTATGATCGTGAGACTATATGGTTATATCCGGCCGTAGAACTCATAGGGCCATGCCTGCTACTACTCCTGATAGCTTAACGTAACTTGCCTAACTTACTTTACAACAACTTGACGAACAAAGGCTGCGTCAAGCCTTGTGTCGTAGGAACGTGCCGTGTACGCGTTCAACTTGAACAACTAAGTTATTTGAAGTTCCTAGACTTATGCCACAAGCCGTGCAATACAACTTAACCCGTCGGCGAACAGAGGCTACGCCACGCCTTGGGACGAAGAGACCGTGCATGCTTTATGAAGCATTTATACGGGCGACGCCTATAAATTTGGTTGACTCTTAGCTTGTGGCGAATACCAACTTTTCCTTCTCCCAAGCTACGGGACGAAGGACGAGTGTCATTTTCAAAGCACACCGTACACCAACTCTAAGAAGATCGTTGGACCTTTCATATTCAAACTAAATTTGACCCGTCGGAATTATTCCCTTTAGCTACGTAGGTTCGTCGCTTTTATTATCAAGCCTACTTGTGCAAGTTAAAAACATGCAATTTATTATGTGAAGGCAAAGATGAGGCAAGTTCACCGAAACTACCCACCTGAGCGAGCGGTCGCCTCGACCGAGGGATGTCTTCGAGTAGCCGTTGCAAGGCTAAGTTCGAACGCCGTTGGCGTTTCAATTCCTCTGATTGACTGAGTGGGACGGGGCACTACAACCAGCAACTGCACTCATTTTTCCATCTTCTCCTCCTCCCGAGCTCACCAACAACCACACCATGACCATCATCTTTTTGCCACCACTACTTCACCATCATCTACCGCTGCCATCGTCGTGGCCGTACCTCCGTGCTAGGCCGGTGAGCCTTCCTCCGCGGCCAGCTGCGCAGCCACCAAACGCAACAGCAGCAAGAACCAGCAGCAGTAGCGGCTGCATATGCCGCATATGGCGGTGCCACAGCGTGCCGCGTGACCAACCGCCGCCGCCATGGCACTCCTCCAGCCCCGACGAACCCTGGGCGACCTCCCCGTTGCCATTGCCAATCTCTCCGACGAGCCAAACTGTCAATTTGTGCATTTTGTACGGAATCCCGTCGACACGCGCGCGAACGAGATCCAGAAATGGGGCCTCATCGCAGCAACTTCGTGCATATTTTTTGAGAAATCCGACCGTTGGATCGGCGATTTCCTTGCTCCGTATCAATCTTGGTATATGGATCTTCACTCCTCTCAATTTTCGTCCGTTAATTTTATCGTTTGATACATCAAAACCGGCCACAAAGTTGACTGTTTAAATTGTGTAATTTTTGGACAGTTTTACGGAGCCAATTTCGTCGGTTCGTATCTCCTCCATCGCAGCTCCGTCTGGCTTGCTACTGGTTCCTATCCGAAGCTGGTATAACCCTCTTCCTTTTCCTCAAGTTTTGTTTTATTGTGAGCACGTTTGGTTGGTTGAATTCGACGCCAAAGTTGGCCGTCCGAATTCGTAATTTTTAAGTTGTTACTTTCCATTTTTGAACCCGGGACTCCAAATTCAATTTCTGACGCCACCAGTAGACTCGTGGCATCGTTCTAGAACATTTTCATGTAAAATTTGTTAGAATAGAAGGACGTGGGCCCTGGCACGTATTTTAGTGCAAGACGGGTCCCACAGTTCGGGTCAACGGAACTTTTTGACGCCGGCTCATCGGAATCCAGTTCTGGATATACCGTTGAGTTGGTATCATCATTCTGGACTCGTTGACATATAATTTGCTAGGTTTTAGTGGACATTAGTTTCGGCACTCATTTCTGTGCAAGTCGGATACCAATATCCGGGTCAACGGGTCATTTTGAGATCGGCTCATCGGAATCCAATTCTGGACATACCATTGAGTTCGTATCGTCATTGTGGACTCGTTGACATATAAATTGTTGAGTTTTGAGGACATTGGCTCCGATACGCTTTTTCGTACAAATTGAAATTTTAATATCCTGGTCAACGGACCAATTTGAGATCGGGTCAACGGAATCCAATTCTGGATATACCGTTGGGTTCGTATTGTCATTCTGGATTCGTGAACATATAATTTGTTAGGTTTAGTGGACTAGTATTCTTGTACATTTTTCGGTGCAAAGCAGGTCCGACACGGAGACCGTTTTGACCTGAAATTACCTTTTTGCTCCTGTATCCAAATTAGACTTATGGATAGGCTATCCTAGCTAAGTTGACCATTCTTGACACGTTGGTAATGGTTGTTTAACCATCCGACAATATATGTAGGTTTTCTCCTATCTATCACCCTATTATTATTATAATCTTTCTCTTTTGTTTATATTTTGAGATCCATCGATTTCAGTGATTCCCAATCACTGAAATTGAATGTGTTGACCCTGTAGATATTTATAGAGACTAGTTTTGATCCAATTTGACCATGGTTGACTACTTTGACTGAACGTCGAAGTAGAGGCAACATTTGACCTAGGTTAGACTAGTTTGACCTTGGTTGACCACAGTTGACTATTTTGACTAAAAGTCAACCGTAGCCTAAAATTGATTAGAACTGGACCGAAGTTGACCAGTTGACCCAAAGTCAACTGTTAGTCAACGTTAGTCAAGTTTGACCTAGAGTTGACCTAGGTTGACCAGAGTTGACCAGTTGACCAAAAGTCAACTATAAGTCAACCCTTGACTTAGATTGACATAGTTTGACTTGCTTTGACTTGCCTTGACCTAGTTTGACTTAGTATGACTTGATTTTACTTCCAAACTCTTATATTGATACAATATTCCATCTATAGGTCATCGAGGCACTGTTCTTGGACTCAGTTGACTTATCCATCACGTCACAGGCGAGTACATTTTCTGATAATATTTCTGTTTTATGATATCGTCTATGTTTCTTGTATTTAGTGTAGATATCCTTGTTCTCTTGACACATTGTTCTCACGAATTGGTATTTCTCAAGATTCCGTCATGAGATGTTATTCCTCGCTTTCCTTGGTATATCTTGTACAAGTCCTTCTTGTTTCTTGTGCATTGTATAGACACGATTCCTGCGAAGGCTAGCTACTCTCTCAGAGAATAGCGCGTCATGATATGTCATGGTTGGATCCACTATACTAGTCGAGGGACGGGAAGTATTAGTGTAGATATGTGGTCAAAGCCTATTGTGCACCCCTTGTGCATCTATTGATTGTGAGTGTTGATCATACACCCCACGTATGGTTAGCCAGACCTATTACTATTGTGCAATGACCCAAGCCGGCCACATGTTGTAGCTAGTACTCACACACTTAGATGATTCTTAATTCTTGTACATGCCATGATCAATTTTACTTGTCTTGTTCTAGCTCTAGATTTACAGCTTACCTTGCCATGATACTCACATGTACATTTCGTAATTTTTTGTATATTTTCTCTATTTACTGCTACATTTTCAATATCGTCTAATTAGAACTGTTATTTGAGATTTGTGCTCGTTCCATCCTGACTGGATATGTTGACAAAATTTTAGGAGTAGTTGTGCCCTCAGTATTGGACTGCAGGATGTTGCTAGCTGGGGTGGTTCTCGGTATTCTTTACAGTGAGTTGTCTCTCAGGAGTTCTAGGTCTGGTAGTTATTAGTTTTGTTATTATTTTCCTCTATTTTATTCTTGTCTTATATGATCATTGTAGATTCTAGTTGTTCTAGTGATATTGTTATTATTTCTTGTCTTATCTTCCTTAGTTTTCGTGATGTGACATGAGTACATTTCTAGTTTTGGATCTTTAGATGTTTTAGTTAGTATAGGGTACTTGACAACGCTCTACAGTCGATACTGTGGCGTAGGCTGGGCGTGGCCCATGTATTCGCACCGTATATTCGGGTGCGGGTCGTGACACATTTTGTGGTGGCCCATGCAGGTCAATCTTTGCAATTAATGCGAAGTCATGGTGGTACTTGAGTTTATCTGTACTACTACGAGCCTGTCCTAAGATTAAGGTTGAGTCATGGAATATTTTAGGATTTTGGTACTCAGTCACATATTAGGAACTCTTGGTAGATTCCAGAGATGACCCTGGAAATCTTGTTCGAAAGCTTTTCAAATCTTTTCCCACTCGTTTCTATTCGTCTTGATTTTTGAAATATTTGTCCGTATCAAACTTTATTCTTCTTGGGATGAGTTGTGGATCCCAAGGGGAAGGTATAAGTTGAACTTATATATCCTCTAGGTTGAGAATCAAATATGATTTGCCAATCTTATATCAAGGTTGAGATTATTTTAGATTATATTCCAGAACTTTCAATCTTGACCTAGATAGTACCTTTGGGACTTCTCATGAGAACTTTTCCTAAACCCTACATCGGAATCGATTTTCGCTAATTTCTTTCTACTTATCCTTGATTCGTTGTTAAATTTTGAATCTTGATGTTCGTTCATTGTTGACTTTGACTTTGTATCAAAAATCAGTTTTTATGAATTGAGTTAAGATATTCTGATAAACATATTCGATGGGAATGATAAATGTCTACTTTATTTATGGAGTTTAGAATTTATCGCAGTCATACTAGCTAGCACGACAGGGACGTGGAGCCTGATGTTGGATATACTATCCTAATTATGGAATTTAGATTTTCTTGCAGCCATACCGGTTGGCATGGTAAGGAATCTAGATGACATAATTATTGGGTGTATATCCAAGTTATGGACTCCATCGTTTATTACAGCTATGCTTACTGGCATGGCAAAAATTCTGGCAACATAAATTCAGGAAGACGTGTATGGTTATCAGACTGTATCTTAAATCGGATCACTTCGTTATGACCAGATGAGCAAGAACAATTCTTATCATCATTCTCCCCCGTCTTGGTTAACTCTGTCTATCTACGGCCTAATTAGGATTTTCTTGACATAATTATTTTATGTTCCATCTTTCATATGATTTGACTAAACTCTTCTTCGCTAACCACTTGGGTAATTCTTCTTGTCCTTTCCGATAATTGTTGAAAGTGCCTCATGGATTGATTCAAGGAAAGTTCGAAAAGTAATTTACCATTGTATTACAGAATCGGGAGTTTGCATCCAGAGAAATACTGGCGAGGCATGACTTCGGATAACGACATCATGGTTAAATATGTTTCTCGAATTCTACTTGGACCACTCCCTAAGCATTTTGACTAACATCTTCTCCTTTATTTTGCAAAAATTGTTTGGAAATATTTTACGGATTTGGCCAAGTTAAGTTCAGGAACCTATATTATCTGGCGTGGCAGCTATGCACTGCAGCATCCGTCGTATTACGGAACAAGGAAGTTAATTGCAGCCAGATGTACACTGGCGCAATAGTAACTTTATGTAACATAATTACGGAGTTATATGGTTCTTGAGTTTTACTTTGACTATGTCCTATGCATCTCGTTTGGCCTTGTACTATTCTTGGAAATATTTTGCCAATCTTTTCTGTCTTGCTTGACCCTTACCTTGTCTGAATAATGATATGGATTGCTCGACCCAGTCTTAGGCCTTTGTTTCCTTCTATTTAATTGATGACTGAAATAGCCAACCTTGTTAACAGATTATGTAGTGTAACTGTAATATGTTAATGTGTGATTGTGATGAGTATATTTTTCTTGGGGATTCATTGGGTTGAGCTTTTAGGACAGATATAAGTGACTGACTATAGTGGACTTAGAACCATTAAGAATGATTAGTTTGATAGTATAGATTGATTTTAAGGTATCTAAGAAGGAGTAATAAAATATTATATTTTGGTGACTACAGATTTAGGACTAGAATCTTGTGCTTAGATTCGAGGGTTGAACATTGTAAGACTTTGATGACCAAGTGATTATTGGTTATCTACAAACTATTTACTTATGACTGGAGGATAGATCAATATATGGAATGAAATAAAAGGAGATAACATTGCTGTTTGCCATGAAATATAAAAGAACAGAACAATTATCGGAGGACTGACTTTTACTTCACGTTACAAACTCGCTTGTACAAAGAAAGCCTGGGGACGAAAATCTAGGTACAGCAATCTAAGTACAATTGTTTATTTTAGATTCTGGGGGGTGACGATAGAGGCTCGGGAAGGCGACGGCAGCCCTGCCTTACTCCTTGGACGATCGGTATGCAACCTTGGCTCCTGTGAAAAGATAGTTGGCGTCGATGAAGAAATGCTCTCCTTGCTCTCCTCGGGTTGCTCTTCTGACTTCTCTCTTTCTCTGTGGTTTCTCTCTGATTATTAGGGGGAGCTCTCTTTTTCTCTCCTTCTGATCGTGTCTCTGTTTACAAGGGAATGGCACCTTGCTATTTATAATAGTGGGGGCATCATTAGGATTGCCAATGATTAGCTCTCGGAGATGGTGGCGGCCCGTAGATTGGTCAATCCAGGCCGTTCAGTTTTGATTATGACGAATCCGATCCATCGAATATAGATTACACTAAATCCCATTAGCAATTAATGCTGATTGGAATAAATCTTTCTCATAATGATCTTGTGATGTCTGGAATAAATTAAATTTATTCTCCTGCCACGTGTCCCAGATTATTGGGATTTGACCCAATCTTTGATGGCAGTAAATCTGAGAAATTAATCGCTTAGGACACGTGTCCTAGGAGCCATTGGGGGATCTGATCCATATGACGAGTGAACCGTATGTGACTTTGGGCCGCATAGGGTTAGGGCCACGTGTCAGGGCTGTCTGGGTAGTGGCCCTCCCTTGAGCCTTTGAACCACAGGGAGGTAATCATTGTGAGCCGCATAGGGATACATCCACCTGAGCCGCATGGAGATGATCCTCTTGAGCCGCATGAGGAGTTTTTACTTGAGCCGCATGAGGCTTCCTCGGCCTGAGCCGCATAAGACGGATTCATTCTGAACCGCATAAGAAGTTCTTTGCTCGAGCCGCATGAGGCTTTTCTGGTCTGAGCCGCATAAGACGGATTCATTCTGAACCGCATAAGAAGTTCTTTGCTCGAGCCGCATACGGCTTTCTAGGCCTGAGGCGCATAGGACGGATTCACTCAGAACCGCATGAGAAGTGAGCCGCATACGAACGCCCACGTGGCAAGGCCACGTGGCATTTTTATGGCTCTTGGGGGATTTATGTCAGAGTTCTCTTTTCTCTTCCCTAGAGATTCGTCATTATGACAGAGTCATAATTACTTCTTTCTGTGTCAGGGCTGTTATTTTTTTTAGAGGTGTCAGCCGTCAAGCAATTAATACGAGAGGGCAAAGGAGAGGGCTGTCCTGCCACGTGTCTTTCTGAGCCGCATGGGATGCCCCTTATGCCACATGACTCTCCGAGCCGCATGAGCTTTCTGAGCTGCATGGGGTTCTTTGGCCGCATGAGTCATTTTTTTTAGTATTTTCCATGCTTCTACAAGACCCCCTTCAAAGTTTTCAATTTGCAAAATTGAAATACTTTGAATAAGAAGCATGACTGTGCTCTTCTAGCCGCATATGAAGCCCTGACCGCATAGAGATCTTGGCCGCATAGGTTGTTCAGCCGCGTAGGTGATTCAGCCGCAGGGGATTGTTCAGCCACATAGCTTCTCGCTACGCGTGCGGGTCTTTAATTTCCTCAAATTCGTTTCAACGTCGTCTTTGTAGGGGGGAATCCCAAGTGTCAGCTCATTAAATCTTTCGGATTTGACGTCTTGGGTGAATCTTGGAGACGAAACCAAGGAGTCGGTTTCGTTCTTCATGAGTCGGTCATTGGCCCACGTGTCCTCCTTCTCCCGTCTTCCTATAAATAGGAGGAGTTTTGAATAGAGAGAAGGCTTCTTTATTTTCTTTCTTCTTCCTCAGACCTTCCCTATCTCGATTGCCCTTCCTCTCTTCGATAATTAATGGCTCCCAAGAAGACCGTGGCAGCAAAGGGCAGGAAGGCGGCCTCCACTTCCGCCTCGGCTGCGGCTGCTACTCCGCCGGTCGTCGTACCTGATGTTCATCCTGACGTTCGCCCCCCATTACTGGTAAGGACAATGTATGAGTTAAAGAACCCCAACTGCCATGGCTACGTCGTATACTTTATGCACGAGCCTTTGTAAATCGTATGTTCGCCCTACGGCTGAGCTGCGAGCCGCATAAGAAAACCACCGTGTCTGTATGCGCGCCTTGTCGGCAAAGCCGCATAAGTGACGCTAAACCGCATAGACTTTTATTGTACAGAGCCGCATAAGTGTTCTTCTGAACTCGAGCCGCATGAGGCTTTTTGGAGCCGCATAAGACTCATGAGAGCTTCATGGGGCCACATGGATGTTTTCTTGAGCCGCCTGGGGTTTGAAAGCACCCAATCAGCTCTTTTCATCCCTCCGTTTAACTTACTTTTCTCTGTCTGTTCTTCAGTGAATCTGCCGGTTAACGCTGCTGGAGAACTCTTGGTGGGTAGCGCTCAAGCTGCTATCGGCTATCGGTACGACCATATTGTTCAGCATATGACGGACCAGTTTCCGAGCGATGAGCCTATGGCTAGATTGAATGCCATCAAGAATCAGTCTTTCCATTTCCTTAATGCTATGATGAACTCCGGGAAATTTGAAGGGGAGTACTTGAAGCCTGCATTCTTTTTTGGAGATGCCTTGACCGTGGGAAACGATCATGTTCTGGAGGTGTCGGAGGATTGGAGTTTGTTTTTTAACGGGATGGCGATCCGCATCCCCCAGATGGAGCGACACTTCCCATTATCTTGGTTCAATATGCTCCCGTTGGACCGGAAGATGGGGGAGACTTTAACCCCTACCAGAGGTGGGATATTTGTGGGGAACATCCATTATAATAACAATCTGAAGTCCGTGACTGCCGGCAAAGTGCATACTAGTTGTTCTGTGACGGGGTTGGTCCCAGGTTCTTTCCTGAATGTGGCGGGCCCTAACTTCATATCTCTACTGTCGATACTTTTATAAATCAACTTGCTCAGAAAGGCTCCTATCCCGTTGGTCGGTTGACGTTCCCTGGTTGGGGACACCCTATTCCCTCGTGGATTAATTTGTCTACTTGGATCCTGCAGAAGTATGAGGTCTTTTTGTGCGAGATTGGCCTTTACCACGCTATCCGAGGTACCAGTCATGGCTTGTCCATAAACAAGAAGCTGTTTATGTCTCTGCTGGAAATGTATAGTTGCCGTACGGGGACCTTTTACACACCTGTAGGGGAGATGGGACTCGCGCTCCATGAGGTGCACGCGGTCTCCAAGCTTCCTTGGGGGGACGAAGCGTTTGAAGCGTATACTCCCACTAATGAGGAACTCGAGGATTTGGAACGACGATATCCTGGCTTTGTGGCTCTTTACCAGGAGATATTATGCCATTATAACACATGCCATCAAATAACCCGAAAGGATGGTAACTCGGAAGAAAATGATCCCTATACCAAGGATTGGGTGCACTATCTCTTCCCGACAGATGCCTCAGGTCGAGTCACCTCTCGTCGCCCTCGATCTCGGAAGCGGTTAAGGACTTGATGTCGTCGGCTAAAGAGTGGCCACTACCAGTGACGGATTAGGGAGCAAGACTGATACTTTCGGTTACTTTTACCAGGATACTCAAGAGCTATCCGAGAAAGTGCTTCTGGCAGGATTTTTGATGATTTGGCTACGAAATTGTGTAGTCTCGGGAGGAGCCGGTTCTATTGAGAGAATTAGTCGTAACTTCATCCTTCCGGCTGTGAAGTTAGTTTTGCGAATCAGGCTAGCTCTCCTCCCGGCCATGGTGTGCATCATACCCGTGGCCTTCGTACCTTCACATCTAAAGTCATTGCTCACGACGTGACCAAGGACTTTGAACGAACTGAGTTTTCCTATCACTATTTGATGGGGTGGCTGCTGATACATTACCCATCTTTGATGAGGCCGGGCTCTGAAGACGGTGTGACTGATGATGACGCATTTATCTTCCGTTATCGTGACGAGTCTTGGGAATGTGAGACCATGCGGGCTTGCCGGATGGCATTGGCGAGGGCAGATAAGTATCATATTTTGTATCCGTCCCTCGCTTTACTGCCAGGGACATAGAGGCTGTACATATTGACGGTATCGCGCCCCCTCAGCTTCTGGATGGCCAGATGCTCCTATGGCTGCGTAACATTCGTCCTGCACATCTGGTGTATCGTAATCGCAATACTGTCTTTCTGGAGCCTTATCTGCCTAGCAGGTTTGCCCGGCAGTTTGGATACAACCAACTTTGTCTGGACAGCCCCAGTTCTTGTCTGGGTTATGAAGGTAGCCTTCTTGATGGTATCAGAGCTTGGCAATATTATGATTCGTTCCATACTCGTACCATTTTCGGTCCCTGCTATTAAGGAGTCAGTAGAGATCTTGTATATGGCGGCTTTGTATCATGTCATGGCGAACAAACCTCCGGTCAGTTTTAACCTAGGTACCAGTTTTATTGTTGGTACCGGTCTAGAGGAAGGCTCTCAAGGGGCCAAGAAAAGAAAGACTAGAGCCGAAGTACCAGATTTGGACTCCGCTGCTGAGGGTGATGAAGGCAACGAGCATGATAAAGATGACTCTATCCTTCCAGTGGCCGATGCAGAGGTGGGTCAACCGCCTGTTTCGTCAGATGAGACGTTGGAGGATCAGTCCCTCGTTGCGTCTGGTCCTACTTTGAAATGTAGCAGGCAAGTTTCTCCTGTTGGCGGTGTTTTTCGATCCCGAAGCTGGTTGCGACTAGGCACCGCCCGCTAGCCATAAGAGAAAGTGGAGAAGAAGTTAACCCTGCGTCAGTGGTAACAAAACTGTTCTCGATTCCTTCTTCCTTCTTTCCTTCGAGCTTCAATTCTAATCGTCTTCGTTCTCTCTTTTAGGTGTCAGGAGAAGAAGAAGAGTTTCAAGATGTCGAGGCGGTGACCCAGGATGACGGGGACTCCCGTGAGCCTGTTCCTTTTCAAGATGACGCAATCAATCTGTATCCCCCTTCAAGGCAACGGGGACAGAGGACGTGACTGAGTTTAACTTGGGGATCGCGGGTGAGGGGATCATGCCAGTTGTGGATGAGCTGCAGCCTTCATGCCCTCCCCTGGTAAGATTAGCCGAATCTTAACCTGTGAGGAAGCCTATCTGCTCTATCATCACGTCCTTCGGGTTACGTCGATTGATTGTTATTCTGGACATACAGGTCCTGCCCCTCCAGTGCCGAGGATGGACGTTGTTGAGACAACCCCAACCGAAGGGGCATTGGTAGATAAGGGTGTACCTCCTCACCGTCCGACTGTCTTGATGGGCCTTCTGGGGGCTCGAATTTAGCGGGCCAGTCATCGGGGCAGTCGGGGCAGGAAACGATGGCCATTGCGCCATCCTCTGCTCCGGTGGCTCCGAGAATCGACCTTTCTGCCCTACCGAGTATCCAGGCTCTCTGGGCGAGGAAGACGAGTTGGCCGCTATTCATGCATCGTTCTACTCGGACTCCATTCCCCTGGTGGCGAGCTCTTACGTTGCTTCTCCGACGTTGCCGTTCCCGCTTCCCCTGACGCCATCCTCTGCTGAAGTTTTGGACGACGCGTTGCAGAACGTGGTTGCCAGTTTCATCGTCATTTGAAGAGGGGAATCGAGGCCGCTGTGGAAAGAGGGACCTCCTTCACTTTGGCCCGACAATACGCCCAGGGTCAAGTAAATATCCTTAGGGATCTTCCTAGTGATGCAGGGATGGCTTCGCTTCTGGAGGCAAAATTGTTGGAGGCTGATCAGCTGGTGGCCGAGCTTCGAGTATTGCGACAAGCTGATCTGTCTGCTGATAAATGAGGAGCGGGATTCCCTTATCGCTGTTATAGAGAGGACCAGAGCTGCTCGGGATAAGACCAGACCGACCATACTGAAGGATCTCATCGACTTATCTGATCGGTATGATCGATTGAGTTACGCGAATGAAAATGTCACGGCCCGGGAGGAGTCTGTCTCTCGTGAGATTACCGAGACACGGGAGCAGATCCTTGCGCTTCAGAAGAAGCTGACTTTCTTGGAGTCCGAACTTGAGGCTGCCCGGAATGACAGGGGCTAATTGTTCAGGAGGCTGACAGGGTTACTCAAGCTTCGACTGACCTGGAGACTGCCCTGAAGAAATTGGAAGATGACTGTCAGGCGCTCCTGGGCTTGGACAATGAGGAGCGGTTACTCCAGGAGGCCGAGCGTCGCGCTCGGCGACGGATTGAGTAGGGGACCACCTCAGTGAGAAACCGCCTCCTAGAATTGGAAATGCTGAAATGTAGCCGGCCCTTTTCTTTTTTTTTTGAAAGGGACGTGGTCCCGAAATATGTAATACTTTTTTTTCTTTCCTTCAAATAAAGAGTACTTTCCATTCTACCCTTCATTTGTATTGGTTGCTACGCCTGTGATATTGTGGTGATGTTTTTCCCTCGCATAGGAGATATATCTGTTGACCTGTTACCCATGGCGTACCTTGGTTTTAGGTAGAGATAACAAGTTTTGGTCAGGGTACCTGAAGCAGCCATAGCAAAGTGGTCATGGTGCTCTTGGTATTGAGAAAAGGAATGCCGTAGAGCAGCTGGGCTCCTGGGACATGATGAGGTGGTAGATTTGTGCTGAAAATTTAGCTGAGGATATTTGTGGGTCTATTATCCTTGGCGTACCCTGGTTTAGGATACGGATAATAGGATGAAGGAGAACCGACATACTTGCTCAGAGGTAACGAGGACATGGCAAGTAGGCAAGTTATTAGAACGTAGAGTCTTCCTACTCAGAGGTAATGAGTACATGGCAAGAGTGAACTCGACGGAGGGTACTGGTGGTCAACAGAGGACATTTGTGGTCAATAGAGGACATTTGTGGTCAACAGAGGACATTTGTGGACCTATTATCCTTGTCGTACTCCGGTTGTGGGTACAGATAATAGGTTGAAAGGGGACCTACATACTTGCTCAGAGGTAATGTGGATATGGCAAGCATGAAGGTTTCTTCGACGGAGCCTTCCCACTCAGAGGTAATGAGGACATGGCAGGAGTGGGCTCAATGAAGAGGGGGTACATAGAACGACTCAGAGGTAGGAGAACGTGGAAGTTCCATGCGAGGGGGTGGTTTTTTTTGGTGGAAGTGAAAACGACTCAGAGGTAATGAGGACATGGCCGTTTCGGAAATTTGTGGATCGATTACCCTTTTTGTGCACTGAAAGTGCGGGTAGTGGATCATGAGGGAGGATCTCTTCCAGGAAGAAAGTTCAGAGGTATAGTCATACGTGACTTACTATCTGAAAAAGTGACCGGAATGTGAGTTCAGAGGCATCAGCGGGTACATAACTCGGTAATCTAGAATATTAAGAAAGTGTGAGTTCAGCGGCACCAGCGGGTACATGACTCGATAACCTGAAATGTTATGGATGTGAGTTCAGCAGTACCAGCGGGTACATGACTCGATAATCTGAAATGTTATGGATGTGAGTTCAGCGGTACCAGCGGGTACATGACTCGATAATCTAGAGATGTTGTGGATGTGAGTTCAGCGGTACCAGCAGGTACATGACTCGATAATCTGGAGAGAATGTCATTTAGACATAATATTTCTTCAGGAAATTGCCGTTGACGGGCAACATGAGCAAGTCTCCGTTTTGTTTTGCGAGGCGGTAAGCACCGTTGGAGAATACTGTCTCAATGATAAATGGGCCTTCCCACTTTGGCTGGAATTTGCCGGCGGTCTTGTGAGTCATGACCATTGGCCTCCGGACTGCCAGGACGAGATCGCCCACCTGGAATGTTCTGATTTTGACCTTCTTGTTGAAGGCTCCAGAGATGCGTGCTTGGTATAGCTCAATTCGTTGCTGAGCCAAGAGACACTTTTCATCTAGTGCCTCCAATTCCTGTAGCCGACGATGGTTTGTTTGTCGTTAATTGATGTGTGAGGGCGACACGTAGTGAGGTGATCTGAGTCTCCAACGGAAGGACTGCCTCACTCCGTACACCAGGGAGAATGGTGTATTCCCGTGGCTGTTCGAACTGTGGTACGATAAGCCCATAAGCATTCGCCGAGCTTCTCGTTCCAGTCGCATTTATTAGAGAAGACAAACTTCTTGAGGAGTTTGATGATTGTTTTGTTGAATGCCTCTGCCAACCGGTTTGCTGCCGGGTTGTATGGTATCGAAGCGACATTCTGAATACGGTGCTTATCGCAAAACAGATAGAATACGTGGCTTGCAAACTGCGGACCATTATCATGGATGATCCTTCGGGGCAGTCCAAAACGATAGATGACGTGATGCTTAAGGAAGCTGATCACGTTTGAAGTCTTAACTTCTGCGAGTGGGACAGCTTCCGCCCATTTGGAGAAGTAATCAGTGATCGCGAGTATGAAGCGATGTCCTCGGGAGGAAGGTGGGGTGATTGGACCAATGATATCCATTCCCCATGCTTCGAATGGCCAGGACGCCACTGTCGGATGTAGAAACTCGGATGGTTGGTGAATGAAGTCCGCGTGGACTTGGCAGGCTTTGTATTTTCAAGCATAGTCTATCGCATCTGCCACCATTGTGGGCCAATAGTAGCCCATTCGGCGAAGGGTCTTGCAGTTTTGGGCCGGGCTGGTGGGCCCCGCAGACACCGTCATGAGCTTCTCGTATGGCTTCTTTGGCTTCTGTATTTGACAGACACCGAAGCAGTAATCCGTTGTAGGAGCGACGATACAGCATTTTTGTCTCTGTATCGTAGAAGAATCTGAGAGAACGTCGTCTGATGGAAGTAGCTTCCTTTGGGTTCTCGGGCAGGATGTCGTAGACGACGAAGTCGATGAATGGTTGTCTCCAATCTGGGGCATCATCGATCGTTTGGGCGAAATAACTCGCCACGAATTGCACATTGTTCTTGGGACAGACCAGTTCATGGCCTATCATATCCACTGATTGGCGATCATAATTCGGAACTGCTAGGGAAGCGGCAAGACCAGCTAGGGCATCGGCTTCGATATTTCAGAGTCTGGGGACATGTTCGATGAAAAACCTCTCGAACGATGAGATGATGTCAATCGCTATTTGATGATAGGGGACCATGTCTTCGTGACGTACCTCGTATGAGCTCCGGATTTGATTGACGATTAGTTGGGAGTCGCCGTATGCTTCAAGGTATTCTACCCCCAGCTCTCTTGCAAGTTGGAGACCAATGACTAGAGCATTGTACTCGGCCACATTGTTAGAGCAGGGCTCTGTGAGGGAATAAGCGCGGTTAATCACCAATCCGGAAGGGGAGATCAGCACTACCCCGACTCCGACGACTATATTGCCTTTAGGTCCGGTCCTCGAAGCACCATCGAAGAACATTCGCCATATGTTCTTATGAGAGGTTGCATGCGAGTTGACGACCTCATCTGGGATCTCTTCGTCTGTCCTGGAGGACTCGAGCCTGGGTGGGCTGCTAAGAAGTCTGCCAGGGCTTGACCTTTGATTGCCTTTTGAGGGACAAAGATCATATGATAAGGGAACAGCAATATTGCCCATGTAGCGAGGTGAGAGCTGAGTGCCCCTGGTTTAGTCATGAGGACCCTGAGAGGGTTGATTCATGAGATCACGTGTATCGTTTGTCCGGTGACATAGTGTCGCATTTTCTGAATGGCGAATACCAGGGAGAGGCATTCCTTCTCCACAGCGGTGTATCGGTGCTCTGGCCTAATCATCATTCGGCTGAGATAATATATGGCCTGTTCATGGCCTGCGTCGTTGTTCTGTGCCAGCAGAGCCCCGAGGGAGTGTTCCATTGCTCGTACATAGCAGGAAGGTTTTCCAGAAACCGGAGCCACCAAAACTGGAGGATTTGACAAATATTCTTTGATGCTGTCGAAAGCACGTTGACATTCCTCGTCCCATACGAATGAGACTCCTTTCTTCATGAGGTGCGTGAACGGTCGCATCGCCCGGAGAGGTTAGAAATGAACCTCCTGATGTAAGCTAGCCTTCCTTGGAGGCCTCTGAGTTCGCGGAGATTTTCGGAGGACCCATCTCCATGATTGCTTTTGTCTTCTCAGGGTCTACATGGATACCCTTTGCAGTGATGATGAAGCCCAAGAACTTCCCGCTGGATACGCCCAGAAAGGACTTCGTGGGGTTCATTTTCAAATTGTGTGCTCGTATTAGGTCGAATACCGTCCTTAGATCCTGCAGATGGTCTCCTTTGCAGCGACTTTTGACGGCGATGTCATCGACATAGCATTCCACCGTCTTGTGCAGGTGTTCTCTGAAGATGATGCTCATCGCTCTTTGATAGATGGCGCCGACATTTTTCAAACCGAAAGGCATGACTGTGTAGCAGTATGTGCCAATTGGTGTTCGGAATGATGTATGCTTTTCGTCATCAGGAGACATTTTGATTTGTTGTACCCCGAGAAGCCATCCATGAATGACATACGTTTGAAGCCGCAGGTATTGTCGATCATGATGTCTGTGATAGGGAGGGAGAATTCATCTTTGGGGCATGCCTCGTTCAGATTGCGAAAGTTGATGCGGATTTGAATCTTTCCATTCTTTTTGAGGACGGGTACTATATTGGCGACCCAATCGGGATGTTGCTCCTCACGAATGAAACCGCTGGCTATCAGTTTGTTGACTTCAGCTTCGATCGCGTCCATGATGCCTGGGCGGAAGCGTCGCTGTTGTTGCTTGACTGGCTTCGCATCTGGCCGAATGTTGTGAAGAGCAATATCGAGATTTAACCCTGGCATGTCTTCATAGCTCCAGGCGAACACATCAATGTATTCTCTGACAAGTTCTAGCAGCGACTCCCGTTCTTCGTCTGTTAGGCTTTTACTGACGAAAATTTGTTTTGGAGAAGATTCGCTGCCGAGATCCACTTGTATGACCTCATCTTCAGTAGGAGGTTCTCTCTGTTCGAACCGCTTTCCTATTGTGCGTCCAACTCCTGGGCCCACGGTTCTAGCTCGAGGATTTTGGGGATGTCTTCGTCTTCTTCGTAAGCGTCGGCGAACGCCATGTTGACTGTCATGACTTGTCTGAACACGTCTCCGATGCTGGTATCTGAGTCAGAAGTTGGCGACCCGGTTGAATGTGACTGCCAGTCGTATTCTTCATCTGAACTCTTGGGGGTCGTAGTGGGCGTTACATACCCTAGCCCGCATCGAGTTTTGTTATAGTAATCCCGTGGTTTACCCGGGACTGGCGGCTTCAAAGGTAATCGTCGCCCAGTGCCGTAGTTTAAACCCGGCATCGTCTCCAGATCATACCTGTTTTTGCATGAGATATTTGGATTGTGGGCTATACAGATACAGAGGCAGTCTCCCGGCATCTGACCCGAGGTCGGTTTCCTTTATGGTGGAGGGATGCGGGTTGTTCGTCCGGCCGAAGATGTTTGGATGGTCCCCTTCCTCGATTATTCGGTAAGCGTCTTCTTACTGGAGTAAGCTGGATCGCGGTGTACACATTTGTCACTTGTGTGTACAGGTGAGTGCCTATACCGTGTTCCATAGCATACATTGTACATAGCTTATTGAGCTCGGTATAGTTCAAAGATAACCCTTTATTGATGAAGTAAGGTATCTTTTCTAGGGGAATTACATCATCAGCGGAGGGAACATCAGTGTGGGCAGCCACATACTTGGCTAGCTCCGGTTCCTCTTCGGCTACCCCCTGTGTAAATAAAGACTGAAAGGACGACCTGGGGAGCTTGATTGTCAGAGGTTCAGCTGAGGGAGCAGAGCGTGGAGTTGTTGGCAGACTAGCGATCCCCAGTTTGGCACTCAAGACGGAGCAAGGAGTGGCCAGTTCGCTAGAAGTGTCAGACCTTGCATCGGGGTGACGACCCTTCTTGGGAAGGCGTATCGTCATTGACCTATCGGAGGAATTGAGCTTCTCCGTTTGGGGTTGACCGACTCTCGACAGTCTGATTGTCAGTGGCCCCGTTGTGGGTCTCGGCACTTGGCTGGACCTTGGCAGCCGGATTATCATCTGTTCCTCCTGCGCCGAGAGGCTGATCGCGTCCTTCCGCAGAGTGGCAGTAAGGGGTGCGGACCTGCCTGGTTTACGAACTTGGAGGTGGATCGTCAGAGGTTCTTCTGATCCCGAAGCTATCTCGGTATGAGCTTGTATATTTCCTTCATTAAGGTGCCTCTTCGACTTTTCGTACAGGCAGAGTCCGAGTAGTAAGATTCGACCCCCTTGAAGGGATCGATGTCAGCAAATTCCGTCTTCACAAAGCCATGTTTGTCGACATATTTGAAGCACTGGTGTAGCATGGAAGGCACGATCATATAATCGTGTATCCATGGGCGCCCCAGGAGGATGTTGTAAGAAGTGTCTGTATCTATGACGTAGCAGGTGACTTCGGATTGGAGGTCGCCAATTTGACACTTCAGACGAATCTTCCCAATAGGGTAGCTCTTGCCCGAATTGAAACCGCTGATGGCGGTGCTTGTTGGTGTCAGGCGATGCATTGGGATGCGGAGATGGTGTAGCAGACCCTTCGGGATGATGCTTATGGAAGAGCCTGGGTCAATGTGCATCCGATCCACCTTCACGTCGCCGATGTATCCAGTATAGTATAGTGGGCGATCGTGTAGGTTGGTTTTGATAAGCATATCCTGCGGACTGAAGACGATGTTGGGCATTGCTCCCGTACATGCACTGTCCTGGAGATCCACAGGTGAGTCATCCCCGGTGAGGTTGGATTGAGCCAGATAGACATCGACATTTTGGAGTGCTTCGCTTAATGCAATACGAACGTCCTTGGAGAGCCTTAGGAGTTCGTACAGTGATAACTTGGCCGGGGTGTTAGCCAATTGCGCTAAGATGTCAAAGTTGTAGGGCCTCTCTAGCCCTTGGGCTGCTTCTTTTCGGTGGGATTTGTCGAAGCGAGTCTCCCTCGGCCTGGGCTTGTCGATCGTCGAAGACTGAGCCGGTCCCGGAGCATCAGCTGTAGTGGGTTGATGGTTTTCAACTGGATTGTCAACCACAGGTTGGGATTGCGCTCCGGACCGTGTGACGACGGCTGTAGCTTCCTCGTTGTCTACCGATATTGTGTGGCAGGTCCTGACCTTTCCACTTTTCTTCTTATCGGTGGAAGATGGTGTGGGCCGAGTAACTTCTGACACCAAGTCTGGGTGGATCCACATGACCTCCCCTCGAGATGTGGTGAGGGGTACTAGACCGGTAGCCTGAACTCGGGGAGGTGGAAGATTGGTAATCTCCATTGTCGCTAGAGGGACGGGGACTACCCCGTCTTGAGTCTCCGTCGGAGGGAAGCTGTCGAATTGTACGGACACCATATTGGCCGCCACGGTTACCTCTTCGAAATCGATGGCCAGAGCGTTCGAATCGATGAGGTTTTGTATGTACCGTTTCAGCTGGTAGCAATCATGTGTAGCATGATGGACATAGCGATGATAATGGCAGTATTTTAGATTCTCCATCTCTGCCGGCCGTGGTTCCCGTCTTGGTGGAGGAAGCTGAATCCTATCCCCTTGTATGAGCATGTCCAAGATGGGCTTGACGTGACTGTCTTCGAAGGAGTAAGTGATTTGCGGCCATTGTTTGTCTACGGGCTTCGGCTCAGGTTTTTGTGTTATATCGGCCACCATAGCCTGCTTTTCCTTGCTGTCCCGATTGTTGGAGGGGTTACCCCCATTATCGTTGTTGGGACGCTTGCCCTTGCTTTCTCCTTCCGAGATGTGCAATCCCAGTTGGCGAGACTTCTTCAGTCGTTCTTCGGCGCTTGTGGCGCTGATGATGAAGGTCTTCCAATCTTTGAATTGACTTTCGCCCATCCAGAGACTGATTGTTGGAAGCAGTCTCTTTTGGCAGATCTCAATCAAAGAGGAATCTGGATTTCGGAGGGCAGCTTCATGGCGGTTTGGCGGAACCGCTCAATATAGTTCCTTGGACATGGTGACGTCCTACCCTACTTCGTAGAACCTCTCCAAGAACAGGCGCTTGAAGCCGGCGAAAGAGTGGATGCAGTTGTCCGGCAGATTGCGATACCAGTCGAAGGCGACTCCTTCCAATGCCCCAATGAATATCGAGTGAGGATAGCATCATGGGGCAGATGGTCGGTGGTGACCTCTAAGTAAGTGATGTACCGACTAGCTGAGG
>JANAVB010011399.1:440752-578665 GCA_029216955.1 Iris pallida | reverse complement strand
GTCAAATCATTAGGTTCTCCGGTGGATCTGCAATCTCATGTATCTACTTTTTTAATGATGTAAGGTATGGGATGCCACTAGTGGTACCAAACAATACACTTTTGAAGGCCATGAGGCACCTGTCTATTCTGTTTGCCCCCATTACAAGGAGAACATTCAGGTAATCAACTCGTTGGATGCTCGGATATCTTGACTTGTTGAATTGCTCATTCTGAATCTGTTATGCTTTCCGTAATTATGTATCAATTTGGTACTAATACCATCTTTTGTTGACAAATGCAGTTCATATTTTCAACAGCATTAGATGGAAAGATAAAAGCATGGTTATATGATAATTTGGGATCTAGGGTAGATTATGATGCTCCAGGTCATTGGTGCACTACAATGGCTTATAGTGCTGATGGTTCCAGGTGATTTTAGTATGCTAGTCCTTTCTGTGTACCAGATGAGATCAAATGTCTTTTGCTTTTTTGTCTTAGTGATCATATTATTATTTTCTTCTTTTTTAGGCTCTTTTCATGTGGGACCAGCAAAGAGGGAGAATCATTCATTGTGGAATGGAATGAAAGTGAAGGGGCTGTCAAGAGGACTTACCAAGGATTTCGTAAACGATCTATGGGTGTTGTGCAATTTGATACAACTAGGAACCGATTTTTAGCTGCTGGGGATGAGTTTCTGATAAAAGTATGGGATATGGATAATATTAATCTTTTGACTATCGATGCTGAGGGTGGCCTCCCGGTAAGCTCCTTGAGAATGCTTCTTTTAGTGAACTGTTTTGAACTATAAATAACATAACATGCATCTGATGCCAGTTGGCGATGATCTTTCATTTAAATGTATATTTAGGTAAGCCCACGGATACGCTTCAACAAGGAAGGTACATTATTGGCGGTGTCTACACATGATAATGGGATTAAAATATTGGCAAATGCCGATGGCCTGCGTTTGCTTCGGACATTTGAAAATCGCTCTTTTGATGCTTCTAGGACAGCTTCAGAGACAATAACAAAGGTACACCTTTCTTATCTGTAATTGTTATATTTTTTTCTGGCCAATATCTAAGAGAAGTCTTAACTTCACTATATGATGCAGCCTATAATAAATACATTGCCCACTTCCACTGTTGCATCCACTTCCGGATTGACAGACAGAGCTGCTCCTACAGTCGCTATAAGTGGAACGGTTTGTTGGTTTTCCACTTTCTAGTTCCTTCAAGCTTCCATGTCAAACTTCTGATTAGCTTTCCCAGTTGTCTCTTTCACCAGAGTCATTTTCAGCAGTTACTCAGACATTTTCATTGGACTCGTTTGACAATGTTAACACTTTCTTAATGTTTATAGAACGGGGACACCAGAAACCTAATGGACATAAAGCCTAGAATAACTGATGAATCAATGGACAAATCAAAGATCTGGAAGCTCACTGAAATCAATGAATCAGCTCAATGTCGATCACTAAGGCTCATGGATAACCATAGACCAAGCAAGGTAAAGCTTTCACATGTATGGCATGCTGAATTCTATGTTTGGCTGCAGTCAAATTTGGAGACACCATCATTATTTATATTTCAGACGAATTTCTTTTCCTGGTACTCAAAAGATGAGAATGGATTTGATATGATCTCCCTTTATTTGTATCTTGCATTTCACGTATCATCAGTTTTTAGGCAATGTATGGCACTATCAGCAGAATAGGGTCCATATATCAATCATATATCGACATTCAGTTGGACAGTGCCATTATAGGTTCTAACAATGCTTGGTCTAATTATTGACAAGGAGATGGCTTTCTTAGAGCGGATAAAGAAAAGGATTCAGTGTTGCATGTACAGAAAATGTGGCTGAAATGGCCTCTCCATATATTCTGGGTAAGGCTGTGTGCATCATGACCCTATCTACACCCTGCATTAGTGGGAGCCTCGTAACACCCAGACACTCTTTTACGGTTTCTATGAGATGATGTATAATAAGTTTGGTGCTAGCGGTGCTGGGTCCCTCATCACCTTCAGAGGCAGAGTGAGACTTTAGGTGCTGTATTTCAGACCACACATAAAAGAGGAAAATACTGTTGGTTTTGGCCTTTGTATTAGAAACTTTAGTCCCACATAGGCTATAGGCCAAAGGAGTTGTATCTCTATATATTAGCTATGCTATTTTAGAGATGCACATGTGGTGTGGAGGTGCACATGGATGTGCCATGTGGGGTTATTTTTCTAATGGAAAAAAAAAAGGCTAAATCAACAATTGAAAGCATTCATGCTTTTTGCTCTTGGAAAATTTATTTCCATGGAAGCTAAGCCGTAGGGGCTTAGCGACTCGGACTCGGGTTCATGGGCTCATGAGGCGTAATGTGGCGTTTTGTTGGCGCACTTTGCACTTAGCACGACATCATCGTCACTAGGCGCATAGTGCGCTTAAGTTGCGCTCGTTGCGCGAGCCACTTGCGCGGCCAGGAGCGCTGTCAGGTTGCGCGGCCAGGTGCGCTGCCAGGTTACGTGACCAGGTGCGCGCCCAGTTGCGCGCACAGGTACGCGCCCAGTTGCGCGGGTGGTGCAGGACGTGCAGGTGGCGCAAGTGGTTCAGTGCGCGTTCAGCGCATGGTATACAAGGCGCGCGGGGTGCGCGAGGTGCACAACTTGCTTCAGATCGTGCCTTTGCATGATCTGAGCGGTTACTGCACGTTCGGAGTGGTTTTTACCACGTCCCGAATGTTGTGCTAACCGGGCAGTTGCTACTCGGGCCTATAAAGGTCTCTTCTCTCTCACAGGCATATACAGAGGCATATACAGAGAGTTAAAAAAGTTTACAAGTGTTTTTTAACACAAGTAAACAGAAGTCTTGAGAGAGAAGAGAAGTGTTGCACCGGCGTTGCTTTTGCACGGGAGTTCGTGTACGATCTGAGGAGTCAGAAGAGCAGGAGTGTTCCAAAGTTCTCCAACGAACTTGCTGGTTCCTGGAAGCTATTCGTGTGGGGGCGAATATAGCTTTGAGCAACGGTGATCATTCACCCTAGCAGGATATGTTGACACAAAGTCACAGTCAACCAAATATTGACTACATTGACTAAATAATATTTGTATTAATTCAATACGACACACGACGACTGCATTCAGTTCAAGACATATGACAGCTCAGTCTCCGGCTCTCAGTGTGTTTTGGAGTCTGTATTTTATAATTTCATTGAGTCTAGACTTGTGTACTCTGAGTCATGCTGAGCTCTTGGAACTTAGTCTGTAACCTACCCAAAATCCCTAGCTCCACTGAACCAAACACTGCCCAAAAAGCCCCTTTGAACCACTCTGTGCTCTGGAGACAGAGTTCGGGCCGAACTCTGCCTCCACACAGAGTTCGGGCCGAACTCTGTCCCCTAGAAATCAGGAACCCTAATTTTAGGGTTAGCTGGTTGCTAGTTGTCCAACGGCCAAATTTTTGAATTTTCCTACCCGAATTCTGGCCGAATTCTGCCTATAAAAACACTATAAATAGGGCATGAATTCTCTCATTTCAATTCATCCAATCTTCTCTTCTCTTCTCTCTTATAAGCTCAATAAGCCATACCCTTCCATCTACTAGCCACAAGCCTCCTAAGTCTCGAGTGCTCAGCATCTCTCAGTTAGGATTCTTGTGCAAGAGTCGAAGAAGTCGCTTGGACAATTCCAAGCAAATCGCCACTGCGATCCTCTGTTAGAAGTTGACGTGCTCTTCTGAAGAAAAGGCACGGGTTGTAAACTACTATTTCACAAATAGTGGATTTAATCCTGAGCTAGAGTTCTCAGGCCTGGACTAGTCCTCCACGAGGGAAACCAGGTTAAAATCGCTGTGTTTGCGTATGCTCTTCTGCTCTTCATTTATTTTCCGCACTTTACTCTGATTATTTATTGTTGGTGAAAGAGTTATTTTTAATTGGCTATTTTTCTATATAAACTCTATTCACCCCCCTCTAGAGTTGCCAAACTGTTCTTCAATTGGTATCAGAGCTCTGTTCTCTTTACAAGGACTAACATCCTAAGAGCTGATCCATGGCAACCACACAATCCTTGATTTCCAATCATGGTGAAGGTCAGTCCACTCATAGGCCTCCCCTATTTGATGGGACTAACTACACATATTGGAAAACAAGGATGAGCTTCTATCTTAAGTCTCTAGACTTTGACCTGTGGACTGTCGTCACTGACGGTTACAAAAAGTCCCGCCAGAATAGTTGTCGATGGTGACCTCATTGAGAAACCACACGACAAATATTCTGTCGAGGAGAAGAAACAGGCAAGTCTAGATGCTAGGGCTATTAATGCTTTATTCTGTGCTATAGACAGGAATGAGTTCAACAGGGTCTCTACATGCACCACTGCTCATGAAGTATGGAGACTTCTAGAAGTGACGCATGAAGGAACCACACAGGTCAAGGAATCCAAAATAAGCCGTCTCACTCAAGAATACAAAGCTTTCAAGATGAAGCCAAGTGAGACGATCACTCAAATGTTCACAAGATTCCTCGACATCATCAATCCTCTATCCTCGCTTGGAAAGCAGTACTCAAACCACGAGAAGATTCGTAAGCTGCTCAGAGGGCTACCAAAGATTTGGAACCCTAAGGTGACAGCCATCATAGAAGGAAACGATCTCACAACAATGTCAATGGAGACCTTGATGGGTAAGCTTATGACTCACGAGCTTGACCTCAAGGACTTCGAAGAGCCTGCTCCGAAGACCAGGGAGATCGCACTCAAAGCTCATCAACGAAGAGCTAATCATGATGAGACCGAAGAAGATAATTCGGATGATGAAGACCAAGCTCTCATGGTTCGCAACTTCAGGAAATTCCTTCGCTTCAATCGAAGGAAGAAGGAATCTCAAGAAGACGATGAAGAAGAACCAACTTGTTACGGTTGCAAGAAAACTGGACATGTCCGAAAAGACTGCCCATTCCTGAAGAAGAGCAACCGCTATGAGAAGCCATACAAAAGGAACTCATCAAAGAAATATGCCAACACAGGCATTTGGCATGAAAGTGAAGCGAGTGACTCTGAGGAAGAAAAGGACTCTCCTCAAGATACAGCAAATGTGTGCCTGATGGCAACTTCCAACAAGGTATCTAACGAAACTCTGGATGACTTCTCTTTTGATGAACTTGGCGATGCTTTCACTGATTTACTCGATGATCATAAAAAGGTCATCGGTAAATATAAACATGCCAAGGACAAAATCAAAAGTCTAGAAGATGAGATACAAAGAATTTCTTTACTTCTTGATAATGTTAGAAACACATCACCCACTAATGACACTGATGAAGTATCCAAGCTTAAATTAAGCTTACATGATGCTGAAGCACGTATTGAGCAACAAACTCAAGAAATCACTACTCTCAACACGTTGCTTGCTGAAGAAAAGAGTAGACACAAGATTTCCATGACTAAGATTTATGGCTTAAATATTAAGGTTGATGAACTGCAAGCTGTTTCTAAAAGATTAGAAACCAAATTGGGTAAACAGGTTGTTCAACCTCAAACCCAATCACATGGGCACAACACCACTCATGCTAGTCAACCACGTCATTCTCATGCAGCACATAACCATGCATTTATGTACACAAACTTTCACAAACCACGTGCACGTAAGAACAATTCTCACTCAGTACACACTCATCATGCACAAAGACACAATCAACATCACTCCACACATAAAAATCATCATGCCATGCCATATAGACAAAATCATCATGCAATGCCATATAGACAAGGTCCTCATATACCATATAGACAAAATCATCATGTCATGCAATATAGACAAAATCATCATGCCATGCCATCTAGACAATATCAGCATGTCACACATCATAGACAATACCATCATTCTATGCCTCATAGACACCATCAACATGCCACTTATTCCATGCATAATCATCTTCACCATGCTAACTCTTCACATCATGTCCATCCTTATCCTGTTGCTTACAGATATTATTCTCATGCTCCTAGTATAAATAAGAATGCTATCTGTACTTATTGTGGATCACATGGACACATCTCACCACAGTGCAGAGTTAGAAGACTTGTAGATAAAAAGATATATGCTTGGTTTCCAAAGACTAACTTTTCAGGACCCTCAAGAACTCGGGTACCAAAGGTCACATCTACTCTTGATGTAGGTGGACCTTCCCTCCTCAACTGAAAGTAGTGGATTCTCGATAGTGGATGCTCGCGACATATGACGGGAGACGTAAATCTTTTTGCATCACTATCGATGAAGAGAGAAGGATACGTATCCTTCGGTAACAATCTCAAAGGGCACATTATAGGTAATGGTGTCATTGGTCATCCTCCTTCTCCTGTAATAAAGGATGTCTGCCTAGTGACCGAGTTAAAGCATAACCTGCTCAGCATTAGTCATCTTGCTGATCATGGATATGATATTAACTTTGGACAAAACAGTTGCTACATCTATGATAGGTCAACATGAGACATTGCTTTTGAAGGAAAAAGAGAGGACAACATCTATATTTTCTATCTTTCTATAAAAACTAACAATGCAGGTAGATGTCTATATGCCCACAAAGACGAACGACTACTTTGGCACCAGCGTCTTGGTCATGCCAACTATGGATGCTATATCCAGGACTTTCTACCAAGAAGCTAGTGAGAGGATTGCCTGACATCACATTCAAAAAGGACACGGTATGTGCCGAATGTGAACTAAACAAGGCAACTAAATCCTCGTTTCATTCCATCAACTCTGTAAGTACTACTAGACCCTTGCAATTACTTCATATTGATTTATTTGGTCCTAGTAGAATAGCTAGCCTTGGTGGCAAACTTTATGCATTTGTTATTGTTGATGATTTTTCGAGATTTACTTGGGTTTTCTTTCTCGCTAATAAGAGCGATGCTATTTCTGCTTTCAAAATTTTTGTAAAGAAAGTTCAAAACGAAAAAGGCTACATGATTACTCGAATCCGAATGTGATCATGGAGGCGAATTCGTAAATTATGATTTTGAAAGTTTTTGTAATGCAAATGGCTTTGATCATGAATTTTCTTGTCCTAGAACTCCTCAACAAAATGGTGTTGTGGAGCGGAAGAATAGAACTCTCGGCGATATGGCCAGAGTCATGTTGAATAAATTTTCACTTCCGAAATATTTTTGGGCAGAAGCTGTTAGTACAGCATGCCACATTTTGAATAGGGTGCTGATTCGTCCCATTACGAAGAAAACACCCTATGAGCTTTGGTTTGGGAGAACCCCCAATGTTTCTTATTTTAAAGTTTTTGGTTGTAGATGTTTTATCCTTAACACCAAAGACAACTTAGGCAAATTTGATGCCAAAGCTGACGATGGTATCTTTCTTGGTTATGCCGCCAAGAGTAAGGGATATAGAGTTTTTAATAAACGCTCACTTATTGTGGAAGAGTCAACAAATGTGACTTTTGATGAAGACAACAGTGCAGCAAGTACTCTTGATGATGACGTTGAGCCATCAACTTCTACTCCAATGAATACTTCAACCGAAACTAATTCTCTGGAGGGTTTGCCTAAGAAATTCTCTTTCAAACCTTCTCATCCAGAAAATTTAGTTATAGGAGAAGTTTCACGTGGAGTAACTACTAGATCATCACTAAGAGACTCCGTTGCTAGCACTGCCTTCATTTCACAAGTAGAGCCTAAAAACATTTCTGAAGCTTTTAATGATGAATTTTGGATTTCTGCTATGCAAGAAGAACTCAACCAATTCGAGAGAAGCCAAGTATGGGAACTCGTTCCTAGACCGGTTAATCACTCGATAATTGGTACTAAATGGGTTTTTAGAAACAAAGTAAATGAAGATGGTTCAGTCACACGTAACAAAGCTCGTCTAGTAGCTCAAGGATACAACCAAGAGGAAGGTATCGACTACGATGAGACGTATGCTCCTGTTGCTAGACTAGAATCCATTCGGATGCTTTGTGCTTTTGCTAATTTTCAAAACTTTAAATTATTTCAAATGGATGTGAAAAGTACTTTCCTGAATGGTTTTATTAAGGAGGAAGTTTATGTGAAACAACCTCCTGACTTTGAAAATCACAAATTTCCCGACCACGTGTTCAAGCTAAAGAAAGCACTTTATGGCCTCAAACAAGCCCCCAGAGCTTGGTATGAAAGGCTAAGTAGCTTCTTACTTGAGAAAGGTTTTTCAAAAGGGAAAATTGACACTACACTGTTTATAAAATCTTTTAAAGACACTATTCTGTTGATTCAAATTTATGTTGATGATATCATTTTTGGTTCTACTGATGAAATCCTCTGTCAAGAATTTGCCAAGTGTATGCAGACAGAATTTGAGATGAGCATGATGGGAGAGCTCAACTATTTTCTTGGTCTGCAAGTGAAACAAATGGCTAATGGAACTTTCATCTGTCAATCGAAGTATACCAAGGACATGCTGAAGAAGTTCGATCTCGACAACATCAAACCAATCAGCACTCCAATGGCTACTTCAACCAAACTCGAACCAGATGAGAGCGGCAAACCCGTTGATCAACGTAAGTATCGAGGTATGATAGGCAGCTTACTTTATTTAACTGCTAGTCGCCCCGATATCATGTTTAGTGTTTGCCTATGTGCTAGATATCAAGCAAATCCTAAGGAATCTCACATGACCGCGGTTAAGCGTATCTTTCGATACCTTAAGGGTACGGTTACAGTGGGCCTATGGTATCCCAAGTCAACATCATTTGACCTCATCGGTTACTCTGATGCTGACTTTGCTGGATGCAAGGTCGACCGTAAAAGTACGAGCGGCACGTGTCATTTATTAGGAAAGGCTTTAGTCTCATGGTTTAGCAAGAAGCAGAACTCTGTCGCACTATCCACAACAGAAGCTGAATACATAGCAGCTGGGCGTTGTTGTGCACAAATTCTGTGGATGAAGCAAATCCTTGAAGACTATAAGTTATCTTTCATGCATATTCCTATATTCTGTGACAATACTAGTGCCATCAATTTGACTAAGAACCCTGTCTGCCACTAACGCACTAAACACATTGAGATCAGACACCACTTTTTGCGTGATCATCAGCAAAATGGCACGATTAACTTAGAATTTATTGACACTGATCATCAGCTAGCAGATTTCTTTACTAAGCCATTATCCGAAGAGCGCTTCAATTATCTTTGTCGTGAACTCGGAATTTTGGATGAAGCAGTTATAAGTTGAGACTTACTTGCGTAAATGTCGAGTATATTTTGATTCTTTTATGACAAATTTATTATGGGTACAAGCCGAAAGGGTCCTTCTGACAAAAAGGCGTAAAAGTCCTAAACGACACGGTGCACTAGTCCTCAGGACTACCGCTAGCTGGGATCCGGCCCATGCAGCTAACCCATGGCAAATTTGAAATACTGAATTACAATATATTTCCTTGTTTATTATATGGTTTGTTCCGATTTATTATTGCCTAGTTGATCTTTCCTAAAGTTCATTCTGACCTTTGTGTACCTCTCTATGTACTTCATTGTTTTCATCAAACTTTTATCCTCAAAATCTCTTTTGTTTAACACTTAATCAATTTTTCTATCTTTTCAGCCTGCTTTTAGTTCTGGACCACTGATCCAGAACTCGGGCCGAACTCTGCCCCTAACAGAGTTCGTGCCGAGTTCGGTCCCTAAGTTCCAGCGTCGGGATCTGGCTCTGCCGTTGGATCAATTTAGATCCTATGGTCAATATTTCATCCGACCAAAGACAAACCCCTACTTTATGTCGGGACTCCTTCTCTCTCCTTCACCATTGCCTCCTTCCTCACCTCTCCAAACTCTTTCCTTCAAACCCTAACCCTAGTTTTTGATCTAGAGTGCTCCATTGCTCCTCAAAATCAAGGAAAAAGGGTTTTTCGTCATTCTCTTCCACTGTTTATTAATCATTTGAGGTATCATTCTTGTCTTCTATACTTCACTCTATCAAGTTTTTATGGCTCCTCGCTTGTTCAATCGTGGAAAGAGGATTCGAACTGAGAGTGTTTCCTCTTCGGATACTCCTCCGACGAAGGAACATATCATTGAACAACTTCAACCACCTCATCCGTTGTTCAACCCACCTCGTCCTCGAAACCCTTCTACCTATGACAACCGATTATTTGTTTCACTAGATGCCTCAAACAACTGGTTTAGTGACTATCGGAATCGTCAGGTATTCGCAGGACATCCTATTAATTTTTCTATCTTCTCTCAATATGATTCTTTATTTCATGACCTCTGCTTTGATGAGCTTGTCACTACCACTTCTGCTATCTATCGTCATGCTGTCCAAATGTTCTACTGCAACATGACCTTTGATGATCTCCATATTTATTCACGAGTTGCAGGTATAAATATATCTTTTGATGACTTTGACTTAGCCGAATATCTTGATCTTCAAGAGCCCAATTCTTGGGAAAAGCTAGTTGACGCTCGCTCGTTCCGTTTTTCCGACGGAATTTCCCTTGAGAGCTTCAAGGACGATTTGTGTACTCCATACACACGTCCTCGCAAGCTCACGGCTAAATATCTCAACCCATATTTTTCTGATCTTCATTGGATTATTTCTAACACCATTCTACCCAAAACAGGTTCCCATGATGACATCACTTATCTTGAAATATCTGCTCTTTATCATCTTCACTTTAGAATTTCTTTCAATCTTCCACGTACAATGATGGACTGGATGATTCACTGTAGGAAGAAACCACGAGCTCTGGTTTATCCTCTGTACCTTTCTATGATCTTTCGTGCATTTAACATACCACTTGATATCTGTCCGTTCTTGCCTGCTCCTGCTTTCCTGTCCAAGGCACGTCGTACTCAGGCAGTTGTCGCCTCTCCTGAGGCCTCTGAGCATTCTGATGATGAGGAGCCTGACGCCCCTCCTTTCGGTCAGGATGCACCACCTCCACCTGCCACTCTTGACTCCATCCAGACCATGCTCCAGGATCGTTTCTACTTAGAGGCTGATCGGTGGGCTCAGATGGACTACTGCACTACCCTGCAGATGAGTGCACTCAGCAACTCGCTGCATGATATTCGGTACTCCATGTCCCATCATCCTACTATGCCCATTCCTATGCAGCGGGATCCCGATCGTGAGGGATATCGCATTGATGATCCATGGGTCTTGCGTTACCTGGATCCGAGTGCTGCTCTTGTGGATCCCAGACGTTCCAACTCTCCTGGACCTTCTCGTGCTCCGTGATGGAGATTGGCTCGATCTGCTGCTGCTACTGCTGATGATCTTAGTTATTTTTTTTTGCTTTCAGTTATTTAATTTATTATGGTTTTATGTAGCTGGTTTTATGTACTCTGTTTATGAGTTGGCCACTTGGTTTGGTGGATGACATTATCTGTCCTTTATCATAGTTTTACTTTATGTCAGTGACTTATTTTGCTTAGTATTTCACTGTTTCTTCTCTGCTTGGTGTGGTTGCATTACTATTCGTTGCTTCTTTATATTGCTAACTGCCAAAAGGGGGAGAAATATGTATATTTTTATAGTTTTGTGCTTGTTTTGCTTTTGGGAGATATTATCTATCAGGCCACAGGTTCTATGCATTCGTATATCTGTGCTTGTTCTTGCTCTGGGAAAATATTATCTATCAGGTCACAGGTTCTATGCATTTTGTACGGGGGAGAGCTATAGCTTCTAGCTCGACACCGTTCGTGGTTTACGGGGGAGCTATCTTCTTTTAGCTCAGGCATCGTTTATGGGGGAGCTATGTTACAATCAACTGTGTCCAGGTATGAATATTGAAATATACATATATTATTTTGTCAATTATCAATATGGGGGAGATTGTTGACACAAAGTCACAGTCAACCAAATATTGACTACATTGACTAAATAATATTTGTATTAATTCAATACGACACACGACGACTGCATTCAGTTCAAGACAGATGACAGTTCAGTCTCCGGCTCTCAGTGTGTTCTGGAGTCTGTATTTTATAATTTCATTGAGTCTAGACTTGTGTACTCTGAGTCATGCTGAGCTCTTGGAACTTAGTCTATAATCTACCCAAAATCCCTAGCTCCACTGAACCAAACACTGCCCAAAAAGCCCCTTTGAACCACTCTGTGCTCTGGAGACAGAGTTCGGGCCGAACTCTGCCTCCACACAGAGTTCGGGCCGAACTCTGTCCCCTAGAAATCAGGAACCCTAATTTTAGGGTTAGCTGGTTGCTAGTTGTCCAACGGCCAAATTTTTGAATTTTCCTACCCGAATTCTGGCCGAATTCTGCCTATAAAAACACTATAAATAGGGCATGAATTCTCTCATTTCAATTCATCCAATCTTCTCTTCTCTTCTCTCTTATAAGCTCAATAAGCCATACCCTTCCCATCTACTAGCCACAAGCCTCCTAAGTCTCGAGTGCTCAGCATCTCTCAGTTAGGATTCTTGTGCAAGAGTCGAAGAAGTCGCTTGGACAATTCCAAGCAAATCGCCACTGCGATCCTCTGTTAGAAGTTGACGTGCTCTTCTGAAGAAAATGCACGGGTTGTAAACTACTATTTCACAAATAGTGGATTTAATCCTGAGCTAGAGTTCTCAGGCCTGGACTAGTCCTCCACGAGGGAAACCAGGTTAAAATCGCTGTGTTTGCGTATGCTCTTCTGCTCTTCATTTATTTTCCGCACTTTACTCTGATTATTTATTGTTGGTGAAAGAGTTATTTTTAATTGGCTATTTTTCTATATAAACTCTATTCACCCCCCTCTAGAGTTGCCAAACTGTTCTTCAGGATATTCATCCATCTATCGCCTGTCATCTTCATCTTCTTCGCTGCTGTTGATTACGAAGTCTTTTTAGATTCTCGTAATATCATATGCTGCTGTAACGAGATCTTCTTAGATCTTCGTTAAACTTGCGCAACCTTCCCAGAAGTGTTGCGTTGGAACATTATTTTTACAATTGTTTCATCTTTTCAGTTTTCTATCGAAAAATTGTGTCCCGGCACTAACAACCTCGAAGCTATATTGCTACGATGGAAAACTTTAATGCTTCACTCCTCAATACTGACTTTTGTAAGTTAGAAAAGTTTGATGAAGAGCATTATCAAGTCTGGAAGAGAAAAGTTTATCTCACTCTTCAACTCAGAGACGTTGATCACGTGCTTCTTGAAGAGGAACCTACTGTTCTAGATAATGGGTCTGCTGCCGCAATCACTGCGGCTACTAAACTTCAGGCCAAGTGGAGAAGAGAGAATAACATTTGCAGACTGCTTATCCTGAATGCTATGGAGGATTCCCTAGCAGAATCCTACAGTAAGAAGACTATTGCTAGAGACATATGGGAGTCTCTGGAGAAACTGTACGAAGAAGACAAAAACAGAAGCAAGATATTTGTGGTTGAAAAATATCACAAATGGCTCTTTGAGGACGAGAAATCCATGCTGCTGCAGGTGAAGGAATTCCTGAAGCTGCGACAGAAGCTGGAAGACGAGGCGATGTCCCTTCCTGACAAGTTTGTTGTTGGAGGGATTGTCTCGAAGCTTCCCGCTGGGTGGAGTAAGTTCTATGCAAACATGCATAGGAAGAAGCTTGAGATCAGCCTTGAAGATCTCTTGCAGGAAATCTATGTTGAGGACCAGATGCGGGCTCAACTGAAGGTGGACGCACTGTCCAAGCAATTGGCTAACGCCAATCTGGTTCATACCAAGGAACCAAGGGAAAAGCAGGCGGCTTCCCACAGCAAGAAGAAGGACCATGACAATCTGAAAGTCAAGGGAACTTTGTTCAAGCAAAAGAAGCCAAAGTCCCATTTGGCTTGTTTCAAGTGTGGTAAGAAGGGCCACTTCAAGAATAAATGCAAAGCAAAGACCAAGCAATCAGAGCAAGGAGAGCCTAGTAAGGTATCTATGATCACTGACGTTGTTGCTATGATTGCGCAGGTTAATGCGGTAGGGACTGACTCTGACTGGTGGGTGGACACTGGAGCCACCTGCCATGTCTGCTCCAGCAAGGAATGGTTCACCACCTACACACCTACTTCTGAAGTGGTTATGGTGGCGAACCAGACACAAGCTGAAGTGCTCGGGATTGGGACAGTGGTATTGAAGCTGACTTATGGCAAGTCTCTGACGCTTCAAGGCGTGAAGCACGTACCTGCTATCGCCAAGAACCTGATCTCAGGAGGCCTACTCTGCAACGCAGGCCTCAAGATGGACATCAATGCTGGCCAGATGGTGATGTCTATCAAGGGAACATATTTCGGAAAAGTTTTTTATACCGAAGGAATGTTCAAAATTCAGCTTGTAAATCAGTCCAATGTTATTAATGCAATTACTCTTTCTGCTTGTACTTTTGAGTTGTGGCATAATAGACTAGGACATGTTCATTGTAAACGAATAAATAGAATGTCTAGTCTAGGGCTTATCTTCAAGTGTGGGGTAAGGTAAAGAAATGTGAAGTTTGTGCTCAAACGAAGATCACAAGAAAACCCTTTCCTCGGGTTAATCGAAGTATAGATCTTCTGGAGTTGATACACTCCGATATCTGTGACTTCAAACAGTTCTCTACAAAGGCCGGGATGAAGTATTTCATAACCTTCATCGATGACTTCTCTAAGTATGCGTTCGTCTACTTGTTGAAGGCTAAAGACGAAGCATTCGAGAATTTCAGAGCCGAAGCTGAGCGGCAGACTGGACAACAACTCAAAAGAATAAGAAGTGATCGAGGTGGGGAGTACAGGTCTTAAGAATTCGCATCGTTCTGCAAAGAACATGGAATTGTCAATGAGACTACGGCTCCGTACTCTCCTCAATCCAACGGAGTAGCAGAGAGGAAGAACAGAACGTTAACAGAAATAATTAACTCAATGCTGTTGACTGCGGGTCTTCCTAAGTGCTACTGGGGAGAAACTGCATTGACGGCCACTTTTAGTTTAAATAGAGTGCCTCATGCAACTTCAGACGTTACTCCTCATGAACTCTGGTTCAAGGTCAGACCTAACTTGAATGTCATTCGAGTGTGGGGGTGTCTGGCATATGTCAAGCTTCCAGATCTGAAGATTCAGAAGCTTGGGACAAGGACTACTAAGACGATCTTTTTGGGGTATGTCGAGAAGAGTGATGCTCGAAATTTTTTTGATATTGAGTCAAATCATATCATTGAATCTCGCGACATAGAATATTTTGAAGACAAATTTGCAAGGCACAAGAATATTGTTCTTGCGGATATACCGGAGAACAGTGAGGGTGCGCAGGAAACTGAAGTCTTCAATGAAGATGTGGTCCAAGAAGATGTTGAAACAACGATTGAACCAGGACAAGCTGAGCCGTCAGCTAAGCGTGTGAGGAGGTCGAAGGACTTCGGAAGTGACTTTGTCACCTATCATGTGGAAGCAGATCCGCTTACCTATGATGAGGCGATGAAGACCAGAGACGCAATTTTCTGGAAGGAGACGATTGACAATGAAATTGATTCCATCACCTCAAATAACACTTGGATGTTGGTTGATCTTCCTGAAGGAGCGAAACCCATCGGATGCAAATGGATCTTCAAGAAGAAGATGAAAGCAGACGGAACTATTGGCAAGTTCAAGGCTAGGTTGGTATCCAAGGGATTTTCTCAGAAGCAGGGGATTGACTACTTTGACACGTATGCTCCAGTAGCCCGGATGACCACCATCAGAATGTTGATTGCTCTTGCAGCAATACATAAGATGGTGATACATCAGATGGATGTGAAAACGGCTTTCCTAAATGGCGAGCTGACCGAAGATATTTACATGCAACAGCCAGAGTGATTTCTCGTCAAGGGTCTTGAAGACAAAGTCTGCAAGTTGGTAAAATCTTTGTACGGTTTTAAACAGGCTCTCAAGCTGTGGCATGAGAAATTTGACAAAGTTATAAGGTCAAATGGCTACATGGTCAGCGAGACGGACAAGTGTGTTTACACGAAGTTCACTGATGGAAGAGGTATGATCGTTTGTTTGTACGTGGACGACATGCTTATCTTAGGTACGGATCTGGGTTGTGTCACGGAGATAAAGAAATTCATCTCGAGCAAGTTCAGTATGAAGGACTTGGGGGAAGCTGATGTGATCTTAGGGATCAAGATCATCCGGACATACAGTGGACTAGTGCTGTCACAGTCTCATTATATTGAGAAAATAATCACTCGTTATGGGTATCGGGATCTTCCAGGGATCGATACGCCGTACATGTGTGATCTGAAGCTGAAGCCTAATTCAGGAAAAAGCGTCAGGCAGCTGGAGTATGCAAGCGTAATCGGAAGTTTGATGTATGTTACTACTGGCACAAGGCCTGACATAGCTTTCTTCATGGGAATGCTGAGTCGTTTCACGAGCAATCCAGGTGTTGAACACTGGAAAGCTGTGAAATGGGTTATGAGATATCTTAAGAAGACTCAGACATATGCACTGTACTACAGCAGAAATCCGTCGGTAGTGGAAGGCTTCAGCGATGTCAGCTGGTGCTCAGAGGTGGAGAGCGAGAGGTCCTCAGGTGGATTCATTTTCACTATGGATGGAGCTGCTATATCGTGGAAGTCGAAGAAGCAGACTATGCTCTCGTGGTCATCCATGGAATCTGAGTTCTTTGCACTTGATACCGCAGCCGAGGAAGCAGAATGGCTTTGGGAGCTCATGTATGATCTTCCAGTGGTTGGGGCGCAAATGCGGCGATACCGATATACTGCGACAACCCGGCGACTGCGGCGGTGGCATCAAATGACCTCTTCAATGGGAAGAAGAAAATTGTGCGGTTGAAGCACATGGCAGTACACGATCTCATCAAGAGGGGTGTTATTGCAGTGATTGATGTTCGGAGTCAGGAGAACCTGGCGGATCCGTTCACCAAGGACCTCAAGCGCCAGCTGGTCGATGACACAGCTTGTAAAATGGGCTTGAAGACATTTTGATATTGTATTATTGTATTCCTACCATAAAGTTTTATGCTAATAGTTCAAAGAGAAATTTACTAGGCATCTAGCTTTTGGTTCAAGAGAGGACCACTAATCGGAAGAATATCAGGAACGGTGAGTACATGTTCTATTGGGCATGGAGAGGTTACGGACCTACAACCACTGTTGTCTACTGTTGTTTTCTGCGAAAAACGGATCCTGTGGGAAGGTTGGCTTAAATGCCTTAATGAGTTCTCAGGCAGAGTGAATGTCTGGTGTGCTTTACAGGAAGCACGGTAGAACAACACTACAAGGAGTGAAACTCCATGCTACTGTGGGGTGACTCCACCATGAGGTTCCCAGGCATGGGGTAATGTCTCGGCTTTGCTAGCCAAGTCACAGCGACGTAGCACCGCAAATAGGCAGTTAGCCTAATGCTGTATGTTAAAATAAAGAGGGGTGTAGTCAGACTACAAAGAGGAGTAGTTCCTCATGTTACAGTGGCACGACACCACGATGAGGTATCTGGTTAGGGATAAAGCCTCGGCCTTGCAAGCCATGTCGTTGCGGCGTAACACCGCAAGGGAGCCTAAGGCTTCATGCTGGATAGTTTGGCACTACAAAAAGACGGTGGCCTCATGCTACAGTAGTATGACACTACGATGAGGTTCCCGTTACGGGGTAAGGCCTCGGCTTTAAGCCATGTCATAGCGGCGTAGCACCGCAAGGAAAGCGCAAAGCGCTTCATGCCATGTCTCTTTATAATGAACTCACCTATAGTGTATGGACAAAGAGATATCAGGCCGTCTCTTGAGGGTAAACTTGTAGAGGCCCAAAATTATACACTGAAACCAGGCTGGCACAGGGCCTTTAATGTGTAGCCAGAAGCACATATAACTGCATTATGTGAGTGAAAAGAATTTCAGCTGTGGTGCAGAATTCAAGGCTTAGTCCATTCTTGTATTATAGTCTGTTGTTTGACCCATGCGGAAAGATTCAAATCGTCAGCGACTTCTCTCCTAATGCATGATGGACAGTTACTGTGGGGAACACTTATACCCATATATAGAGATATGTGGGAGATTGTTGGGTTTTGGCCTTTGTATTAGAAACTTTAGTCCCACATCGGCTAGGCCAAAGGAGTTGTATCTCTATATATTAGCTATGCTATTTTAGAGATGCACATAGGAAAAAGGCTAAATCAACAATTGAAAGTATTCATGCTTTTTGCTCTTGAGAAATTTATTTCCATAGGAGCTAAGCCCCGTAGGGGTTTAACGACTCGGACTCGGACTCGGACTCGGACTCGGACACGGACTCGGGCTCATGGGCTCATGAGGCGTAATGTGGCGTTTTGTTGGCGCACTTTGCACTTAGAATGTCAGCATCGTCGCTAGGCGCATAGTGCGCTTAAGTTGCGCTCGTTGCGCGAGCTACTTGCACGGCCAGGCGCGCTGCCAGGTTGCACGGCTAGATGCGCTGCCAGGTTGCGCGGCCCAGGTTGCGCGACCAGGTGCGCGCCCAGTGGCGCAACCAGTTGCGCGCACAGGTGCGCGCCCAGTTTCGCGGGTGGCGCAGGGTGCACAGGGCGTGCAGGTGGCGCAAGTGGCTCAGTGCGCGTTCAGCGCGTGGTGTAACAGACGCGCGGGGTGCGCTACTTGCTTCAGATCGTGCCTTTGCATTATCTGAGCGGTTACTGCACGTTCGGAGTGATTTTTACCACGTCCCGAATGTTGTGCTAACCGGACAGTTGCTACTCTGGCCTATAAAAGGTCTCTTCTCTCTCACAGGCATATACAGAGAGTTAAAAAAGTTTACAAGTATTTCTTAACACAAGTAAGCAGAAGTCTTGAAAGAGAAGAGAAGTGTTGCACCAGCGTTGCTTTTGCACGGGAGTCCATGTACGATCCAAGGAGTCAGAAGAGCAGGAGTGTTCCAAAGTTCTTCGACGAATTTGCTGGTTCCTTGAAGCTATTCGTGTGGGGCGAATATAGCTTTGAGCAACGGTGATCATTCACCCCGGCAAGATATTCATCCATCTATCGCCTGTGATCTTCATCTAAGACAAGCCCTTTGGACCGATTGGCTCGCTTGATTGATTGAAAAGAACCACTGGCTTTCCGCTCGCATTCGACTGGACTGAGAATTTTTTATATAAAGAAAGAAGGACTTGCTTGCTACTATCATCGTATTATAAGACAAACAGGGTTGCATTGGTAGCTATGCTTAGCGGTGACATAATCGTTTTTTAACTGAATCTCATCCCTGCGGAACACGCCACTGAATTTCAAACGCCAAAGAAGTATATGGCGTAAAACAAGACTTCAGTCCCACTCACCATAAAAGAGTGGGAAAAAGTAGGCAGAGCAATGATTTCAAATGTCAAATGAAAGAATTTTACACATGCTCCACCGCTTGTGCGGGCTCCCGTCAATTCCTTTGAGTTTCATTCTTGCGAACGTACTCTCCAGGCGGGATACTTAACGCGTTAGCTACAGCACTGCACGGGTCGATACGCACAGCGCCTAGTATCCATCGTTTACGGCTAGGACTACTGGGGTATCTAATCCCATTTGCTCCCCTAGCTTTCGTCTCTCAGTGTCAGTGTCGGCCCAGCAGAGTGCTTTCACCGTTGGTGTTCTTTCCGATCTCTACGCATTTCACCGCTCCACCGAAAATTCCCTCTGCCCCTACCGTACTCCAGCTTGGTAGTTTCCACCGCCTGTCCAGGGTTGAGCCCTGGGATTTGACGGCGGACTTGTAAAGCCACCTACAGACGCTTTACGTCCAATAATTCCGGATAACGCTTGCATCCTCTGTCTTACCGCGGCTGCTGGCACAGAGTTAGCCGGGGCTTCTTCCTCAGATACCGTCATTGCTTCTTCTCCGAGAAAAGAAGTTCACGACCCGTGGGCCTTCTACCTCCACGCGGCATTGCTCCGTCAGGCTTTCGCCCATTGCGGAAAATTCCCCATTGCTGCCTCTCATAGGAGTCTGGGCCGTGTCTCAGTCCCAGTGTGGCTGATCATCCTCTCGGATCAGCTACTGATCATAGCCTTGGTAAGCTATTGCCTCACCAACGAGCTAATCAGACGCGAGCCCCTCCTCGGACGGATTCCTCCTTTTGCTCCTCAGCCTACGGGGTATTAGCAACCTTTCCTAGTTCTTCTATGTGGCAAGGTTGAAACCAAGAAATATTTGTTACTTTCCCGATGTTTTCTAACATTTTCAATAAACCCTTCTCGTAGGAGTATTTTAACAATGTTTTCAGTTATATTAGTAGATGCTATTCTAACTGTTTCGTTTTTACCCATGTCAGCATTTCTTATCGAAGTTATTATATCAGCAATAGCGTCTCTACCCATGACGAATTTTTATTCTTGTTGCTTCCTAATTTTGATATAATCAACATGTTTTTTTTGCTTGAATTATTCCATTTTCCAAAGTATATGCGTGAGAAAATCTTTTCATGGGGCACTCGCATAAAAACGTCGGGCTGGCTGCTCTCGACGACGGGGTGGGAATGAGATTCAGAATGAGATGCTGGGAGATGGGAGTTATAGGTGGATTGAGAGGGGAGCGGATGCGTGGGCTAGTTTAATCTTGATGCTCCTGCCTTCCCTGCCTGTAAGTCCTCCCTTGCACCAGACAATAGAGGTTGGCACCAGACAGAATTGATAGGGAATACGAAGAGTCAATTTGTTGATATATATGTAGTAGTTGATCTTTGTGCTTTGTTCTTCACTTCTATTCTTCAATGGCCCCCAAGAAGAAAGAGATGGAGACCAATGCTGACACCACAATTAAGTCTCCTGAAGCGGGACATGATGTTGCGCAACCTTCCCAGAAGTGTTGCGTTGGAACATTGTTTTTACAATTCATCTTCTCAGTTTTCTATCGAAAAATTGTGCCCCGACACTAACAAATACATGCAAGTTCCTCGAAGGAAATAGGGAAAGCTTGTCCTGCTCAAGAGGAATATTGGCGAAGATTGGTTTGTATTGTTGAATCCTAATAATTGCGAAAGGTATTGGTATTATGTATGATTATACTTTCATTGGTTGGTGGCACAGCTCTTCGACTAATGTTCCTTCATCCTATACTCTTTGATTGCTCATTTAAATCAAATACTTCAGTTCTAAAAAAAATTGCCGTTCAAGTTTCTAGATTATTATCCAACAAACTTGGTGTTATTATTGTATCCAATTCCCTGGTAATTGCAGATCTCAAGATTAATCTATACCAATTCTGGTGTTGCCATATTGGCTTTAGCTTCCAATGCCATCCATCTACTTTGGAAGTGGCCACGCAATGAACGCAACTCGAATGGAAAGGTATGCAAGTATACTTTGCCCTTTTACCATTGTTCACTTGTCAAGTTTGGATGTCTCTTGATACTTTAGATGAATGTTTCATTGTGTAGGCAACTGCAAGTGTATCTCCTCAACTATGGCAACCACCAAGTGGCATACTAATGACTAATGATATAACAGACACTAATTCTGAGGAAGCAGTTCCTTGCTTTGCTTTGTCAAAGAATGATTCTTATGTCATGTCTGCATCAGGAGGAAAGATTTCCCTATTTAACATGATGACCTTTAAGGTTAGAATTAGACTATGAATTGTATTCTCTATTTTAGGCCCGAAATGCATTTAGAAGCTTTTACTATTTTGTGTTATAATTTATGTGCAGACCATGACAACCTTCATGCCTCCACCACCTGCTGCAACATTTCTTGCATTCCATCCACAAGATAACAACATAATTGCCATTGGAATGGATGACTCGACAATCCAGATATATAATGTTCGCATTGACGAGGTAGGACACCATTGTTCGATAATGTTTGATTACTAGTAACTTTAGATGCGAATTACAAATTATTTCTCCATCTTTATGCAGGTTAAGAGCAAACTTAGAGGCCACTCGAAAAGAATTACTGGTCTTGCCTTCTCACATAGTCTAAATGTGCTTGTATCTTCAGGAGCTGATTCTCAGGTAGTTCTCATTGATTATTATTGTCAATCTCTAGTCTGATATACTTACTCTTGTTAATTTCATATTAATTATATGCTAATGTCATCAAGTATGTACCTTATGGTGTTTCTTCCTGTAGCTTTGTGTATGGGGGACTGATGGGTGGGACAAGCAAAAGAGCAGGCCACTACAAATTCCTGCTGGACGGACTTCAAATACAGTTTCAGACACACGAGTACAGTTCCATCAGGATCAGATACATTTCTTGGTTGTCCATGAGACACAGATTGCTATATACGAAACAAATAAGTTGGAGCGTGTAAAGCAGGTACCCTACTTAATTCTTTCAGATATGTGTTTAAATTTGTTCAGATTTCTTAACCGGTGGCTTTCAAATTGTAGTGGGTACCTCGCGAAAATTCTGCTCCCATTTCCCATGCCACGTTCTCCTGCGACAGTCAATTAGTTTACACAAGCTTTCTCGATGCTACTGTGTGCATATTTAGTGCTGCAAATCTCGGATTGCAATGTCGGATTAGTCCAACTGCTTATCTCCCTGCTAATGTCAGGTATATTGTCAATGATCAGCTCACATGAAAATACCTGCACTTCTTCCCCTCCGTGCCTCCTGGACTATTATTTATGTCTTCCGAGGTTTAATATTGTCAACGATCAATCTCAGATGCATGTAATATTGAATGCACTTTTTTTCCCCCTTTTGCTATCCTCTTAGCTATTATTAAGCTACAGTCTGATGACTTGCACCCATTTCATTTCAGGCTTGTTTGTCATTTTACTTTCAAATAGTTATTTTCAACTATTTTTCTGCCTAAACATTTCACCAAGTGATGATGATTATCATCAGGACGTCCCCTCAATAATTTTATGCTTAATGTCACTAAAATGACATGCAGCATGAGCGCATGACAATCCGCAGACACATCACAAATTACTGACATTTCTGTCTTGTATTTCAGCTCAACTGTGCATCCGCTTGTTATCGCGGCCCATCCATCAGAGCCGAATCAGTTTGCTTTAGGACTAACGGATGGCGGCGTCCACGTCTTGGAGCCACTAGAATGGGAAGGCAAATGGGGTGTTGCGCCGCCTTCTGAGAATGGATCGGCGAGTAGCATGTCCACACCCCCGGCAGCTGGAGCCTCAGGTTCGGATCAACCACAGAGGTGATGGTGAAGCCAAAGGGAACTACTTTAACCCTTAGAACTAAGGGCTTCTAACCAAGGTATCTTCTAATGACTTACCTTTAGGGGGCGTTTGGTATGCGGTTTTTTTTTTAATTCCTGGAAAATTTTAGGGTATTTTTTTTATAGCCCAAACAAACACGGTAATAGATTCTCACCCTAAATTTTTTCAGGAATAAAAAAAAATACCGCATACCAAATGCCCCCTTAGTTTCATATGTCGGATAAATTCTGGCATTTCATGACTTAATTCTTTGCCTCTTTCTTGATTGCAGTTGAGATTTTGGGCCGTTGTATGTTTCTCAAGGTGAAGTTGTAGATGGGTGGATGGGTTATATGTTATATGTAGCGGAGGGATTTGGTTTTCACATCTGTGTGTAAAAAGTATATATTGGTTTTTCATAAAGTAGTTATGGTTTTGGTGAAAGAGCTATTATAGTTCCCGTGGACGATAAATGCACACCCCTTGTAGTTTGCAGGGTCGCATAACCTTGCTATATTACAAGCAAAATTACGAACCCGAGTGTACAAGTTTGAAGGTTGCACAAGAAACTGGATTTTGGATTTATAGAAAATATTATATAGAGGGACGAGGGCCTCATTTTTGGGACTTGTCTAGAACCTCTAAAAATGTCAGAGCCGACACTGTAATCTATACTACTATTATCTATACTACTATATAATAAAAAAGTTAGGTTCATCGTGAATTTTTCTTCTTTTATATTATCTTATCTAACTTTACTAATTAAAATTGTTCAGCTATATTACTATATAATAAAAAAAGTTGACTTCACCGTAAATTTTTTTTCTTCTTCTTACAAATTAATATGCCCTTATCCAGCTTTATTAATTAAAATTGTTCATTAAATTTAGCAAGGACAAGCAGGTAATTACATATAATTTTTGTAAGGAAAATGTAGTTTGCTCTTGGTTCCTTAAGCTCTTTCATACATATTTTTTTAATTAAAAGACAATTAAAATACGTGCCGCGCGAGCATATACACTAGTCTTATATGTAATAGCAAAAATTGGACTTCTTTGCGAAAATTTTATATTCTAGAAGTGTTATTCTCCAACATTATATATATCAAAATATGTTTAAATTAAAGAGCAATAAACATGTAAATTATACACCTCCCAACTAACATAATTACTCACAACTAATAATTAAATACTTCCGACTACAATACATGGTAATCATCTCAAAAATAAATTTACTTAAAATATTTTATACAATTTCAAATAGATTTGTCATGCAACTATATATTTAGAAAGTGAGAAAAAAAATACCGACAAAAGGCACATGCAACGCATCATGCACGATTTCAAGTATATAGGCCTTGTTTGGTTCGCGGAAAGGAAAGAAAATTGATTATATGATATTTCCTTTCCATTAGGAAATTACAATTTCAATCAAGAAAATTTTCGGTGTTTGGAAAAATCAAGGAAATTGAGTGGGAAAGTGAATCCTTAGAGGAGGATAAATGAATCCTTAGGCCTCGTTTGGTTCGCGGAATCTCCCGGTTGGAAAAGGAAAGTGATTACTTTCCTATGTTTGGGTGTCCAAGGAATTGAGGAGGAAAGGAAAGTGATTCCCAATGGAAGGAAAATTAGGGGGGAAAGTGATTCCATCCATCCAAGGAAGGAATCACTTTCCCACATTGAAGTATTCACTTTCCTTTCCAAATTCCTTGGCATTGCCAAACATCGGAAAGGAAAATCAATAGGAATTAAAGTTTCTCAAAGAAAAGGAAATGACAAGGAATTGATTTCTTTTCCCTTCCATTCCGCGAACCAAACGAGGCCTTAGGTTGGTGGGAGGAACCACTTTTCTCCCTATTTTTTCTCCTCTTGGGAATCAAAATTTTTTCCCCCCTCATTTCCTTTGGCATCCAAACAAAGAAAAAGAATCACTTTTCTTTTCCAATGTTCCAATTTCGCAAACCAAACGTGACCTAACAAAAAGAAAAGGCAACGACTGGAGTGGAAGAGTCAGAGTCGAGGATTGTTCACTTCTTCTTTGAATAAGCGTTGTCAATCTGATTAAAAAAAACTGATGAAACGATGAAAGCACGAAGGGACTGATTCGACAATCTGTTTCTGCTTCTGCTCAAGGAAGATCAGCAGCAATTCCAAACCATGTATTACTCTATCTATGAAGTAAACCAATATAGTCGGACATCTAAAAAATAAAAATAAAAAAAATCGTTTAGTGCACGGTTCAGCAAAACAATTCACAAAATATTGTAATTGAGGGATTACATATAATAACGAACGCAAATAAGTTCCATACGACAACCGACCTTAGCTCTGTTGGTAGAGCGGAGGACTGTAGTTAATCGATTGTAATCCTTAGGTCGCTGTTTCGAATCCGGCAGGTCTGAATTAAAATATTTTTTTATTTTTCTAAATTTTTATTAAAAATCTTAAGAAGCACTATTTTAGTGTTATAATAAAAGGTTATGAAATGTAACACTTGTCCGAGCTCTCTAGCCTAGCGGTATTAGAGCGGACATCCGGAGGGGCCGGCAAGGTTCGAGTCCCCCAATTGTGTGTGTGAGTGAGATTTCAAAAAAAAAATGTAACACTTTTGTTTTCGCTGGTTCGAATCCGTCGGAATAACTTTATATGTTTCAAATATTTCTGTTATTTTCTTGTTTTGAATAATGATTATGAAAAATCTAAAGAAGCAGTATTTTAATGCTATAATAAAAAGCGTAATTGTAGCACTTTTGTTTTAAGAGTTGATTACTATTTATGCTCGCCTTTAGTCCAACTTTTTATAAATGGTGAATAGTAAACTTTTAAAAACCACATCTATAATATAAAGCACAGTGAATTTTTGGTCAGACCCATGTGCTTTGGTTCAACGATTATGAAATGACTAAATTGTCCCTCTCTCTATAAGAGAGGAGGAGGTCCCATGTTGGGTGCGGAGCAACCGGTTGTTCCAACGGCACCCCCGCCTCCAGCTCCTCTTGTACCGCCCCTCCCTCTGCCGCCTCCACTCCATCCTCGCCCACGCCGTCGTCGCCGGCCTTTTCCGCAACCCCTTTGTCGTAAGCAGCCTCCTCCACTGCGCCGCCGACGCCGACCCTTCCTTCGCCGCCTCCCTCTTCTCCGCCATGACCAACACCAACCCCTTCTCCTTCAACACCGTCATTGCCATATTCGACGACCCACTCTCCATCTACTCCCAAATGCTCCGCCGCTGCGTCCCTCCCGACTCCCACACCTTCTCTTCCTTGCTCAATACCACCGCCGTCGACACCTCCTCAGATTTCGGCCCGACCCCTTCGTGCAGACCGTCCTACTCACCGCCTACTCCCGATGCGGCTCCGTCGACCATGCCCTGCGGGTGTTCGACGGAATGCCGCACAGGGACGTCATCTCCTGGACCGCCGCCGTCTCGGGCCTCGCCGCCCTCGGACGCCCCGCGACGGCCCTGCGCGTCTTCGCCTCCATGAGGCCCCACGCCGTCCCGAACGCCGCCGCCGTGGTCTTTGTCGTGTCCGCCTCCGTCGGGATCGGGTCCCTGGCGCTGGCCCGGTGCCTGCACGTCTAAGTCGAGAAGGTTTGGTTCGGAGGCCGCATCTCCGTCCGGAACTCCCTGGCGCTGGCCCGGTGCCAGCACGCCTACGTCGGGAAGGTCGAGTTCGTGTCCGTGCCATTATGGCACGGGTTATCCACTAGTCTATAATATAAAGCACAGTAGATTTTTGGTCCGACCCATGTGCTTTGGTTCAACGATGATGAAAGAACTAAATTGTCCCTCTCTCTATAAGAGAGGAGGAGGTCTCATGTTGGGTGCGGAGCAACCGATTGTTGTAAGCCCCCTGAATTTAGGACATATTTTTTTTTCAATTTTATAAATCAATTATTTGCAATAAATATTATTATTTGATTAAATGCTCTTTACCGTGACTTTGACTTCTGGAGCGTCAGGGATGCCAATCTCTGGAAACTCTCTTCATCAGTGTGTAGTAGACAAGATTACCTTCTTGTTGATATATCATGTCCCATCCAAACTTGTTCCCTTGTACTCTTTTTATTTCGCACAACTTCAGGTCAATTTAGACCATTTGATCGTTGATTAATTATTAATTGATTTCCCACTCTTTTTCTTGATCGTCATAAGCACGTTACCGTGACTTTTAATTTAGGAGCATCAGACTAGTCATTTTCTTGAAACCAAATCCTCATGCAAGATCTACTCGAGACACTCTTCACCCATGACCTTCGTGTCCCACTCAGACACACCATCTTGTGCTTCATTTGCTTCGCACAACTTTTGGGTTAATTTAGGCCAAGTAATTATCCACCGTAGAATGTGACCTGACTTCCAATTTAATTTCGGGACCCGACATCGACCCAAACCTGTCAGCCCAAAATATGGACATGGCCCACACGAAGCCTACTACCACATGACACTTGTGTCCCATTTGTTTGAATTCCCACATGTTACTTATTTACCCATGATCATAAATACCTATTTGAATTCAATTATTGTACCATGTCCGATTTTGACCCGATCCGGCTCAACCAAACCCAGTCCAAGCTTCATGTTAGCCCTTCATTAATATCCAGACACAAATTTTTCCTACTAAATATTAAACACCTAGTGTTCCTACTCCAAATAATTAAGGGAGAACTCCCTTGATTTAATTCATTAGTTATTAACTTAACCCTATTTAATCCTAGCCATGGATTTTCCCTCCATAAATCTCAACCACACAACTTTTTTCCCACAACACAAACTCACACCCACACCCTCCTAGCCATGTGGCCGGCCCTAACTTTAATAATTCCCTCTCTCCCCCTCCCATTTATTGTAACACACACACAACACAAATCTCTCTCTCACTCACCTCTTTATCTTTCTTTCTAAATTTTCACAACAACAGCTCATCCCCAACCCGAGCTCAGCCCATCCTCCCATGGACGAACTTCCCTCCTCCTTCCTGGCCGAGCACCACCACCAGTGTTACGCCCCGCTCCGGTAGGAGCGATCGTCCTCGCTAAGGCGTGTTGCCGCACGAGCCTAGGTTGCGCTCGTGCAAGACGGGTTCTATAAAGGCCGATTTCAGCGGCTGCGACGGGGTCGTCGCACAGAAGTCCCGAGCAGAGACATTGAATAATAGTAGCAGAATTTGAAGCAAAACATAAGTCATTGCAAAATACTCTTTTATTGATATTGAAACAAATGTTACAGTAGGGCGCAAGGCCAAGATTACAAGTCTCTCAAGCTCACTCAAGCTTACATTACAAGTCACTCAGCTCTCTCTAATCTCTCAATACATGTCTTGATCCAGCGGATGCTTTGGAAGGCGACATCCATACATTATGTCCTGTATAAGTCTTGACTCCATGCGACCGCACACTTCGAATCGCCAAGGAACTCCGTGCCTCGACGCATCCAAGCGAGCTCCACGCCACGAGCTTCTACCTGTGCCTGCACATGTAAACTATATGGGTGTCAGTACTCAACTGTACTGGTGGAATGAGCTCCTCGTCCACCCATACAAAACCAACACGTTTGATTTACTTTGTGCAATACGAGCCCCTTTACGATTGTCTTTCTAGTCTTGCCTTAGGATCGATTTTAGGACCGACGCCTTTACATACTTGTGTCTGAGGACCATTCCGTGCTTACAACATCAACGTTAACCTATCAAGTCGTGTTTGCCTTACGGCCCAAAATCAGAGACGCAACTACGCAGTAGTACCCAATTTCCTTATGACCGTGCTACAAATCCTTTGTGCCGTGCCTCGCAACTATGTGGGACTCAACCATATCGCCGCCTCACGGCCCATGCTATTTTGATCACCAACTGACCCAAATCAAGACTTCTGGGCTAAGTGTCACTTGACCAACTTTGTCTTATGACGTTTCCTGACTTAAACTCAAGACAACTCTCATCCAAACTATGCAACTTATATGCCGACAACTCAAGACTCGACGCCATATCTCGTGCCGAAGCACGTCGCCTACGTTGCAACCAAATCTTAGGCCCAATATTTTGTGTTCCAACTATACTCACACATTCAACTCGACTTCCTTGATATACTGCACTCAATACTCGACTCAATCCAAAGGCATACACGCGGATCGCCGCCCATGCCGACTCATCTATATGAACTAGTCACTAGCGCCCGGCGCTATAATGGACTCCTTTTGTAGTTTTGGTTAGACGGACGCCCCTTGCCAGCGCGAGTAGCTAGCTCTGCTGTAAGTCCCTGCCTATAACCCGTGCGGTCATCCAGAACACAGCTATGAAATGTCTACCATCGTAACGATTTCCATGGGCCACCTGGGTCGCCGTTCGAGAGATTGTTTTATTTTATTTACCTTGTACAAGTTGTCCAATGACCATGCAAGACTCGACTCGACTCGAACTGGCGTTTCACACAGTCAAAGCTACTTCTAGTGTTACCATCTCTTTCAGGGCTAAGTTCAACACTTCTCACATATGAGATCTTGCCTCGGCGACCCGTAGTCGCGAGCATTCTTCTTTCTTGCCTCAACGACCCAGTCGTGAGCATTCTTCTTTCTTTCTTGCTCTATTATTTCACTAAACTCAAGAACAACTATTGAACACTTTCCAAACTCAATGAATCATCGTGGCCCGTGCCTTAAAATACTAAGTCCGTGCCATCGTGTCTCAAACCAACGTGAAACTCTATGTGACACCACCGCCCAAGTCATAGTCTATATGATGGGTTTTATGATCGTGAGACTATATGGTTATATCCGGCCGTAGAACTCATAGGGCCATGCCTGCTACTACTCCTGATAGCTTAACGTAACTTGCCTAACTTACTTTACAACAACTTGACGAACAAAGGCTGCGTCAAGCCTTGTGTCGTAGGAACGTGCCGTGCACGCGTTCAACTTGAACAACTAAGTTATTTGAAGTTCCTAGACTTATGCCACAAGCCGTGCAATATAACTTAACCCGTCGGCGAACAGAGGCTACGCCACGCCTTGGGACGAAGAGACCGTGCATGCTTTATGAAGCATTTATACGGGCGACGCCTATAAATTTGGTTGACTCTTAGCTTGTGGCGAATACCAACTTTTCCTTCTCCCAAGCTACGGGACGAAGGACGAGTGTCATTTTCAAAGCACACCGTACACCAACTCTAAGAAGATCGTTGGACCTTTCATATTCAAACTAAATTTGACCCGTCAGAATTATTCCCTTTAGCTACGTAGGTTCGTCGCTTTTATTATCAAGCCTACTTGTGCAAGTTAAAAACATGCAATTTATTATGTGAAGGTAAAGATAAGGCAAGTTCACCGAAACTACCCACCTGAGCGAGCGGTCGCCTCGACCGAGGGATGTCTTCGAGTAGCCGTTGCAAGGCTAAGTTCGAACGCCGTTGGCGTTTCAATTTCTCTGATTGACTGAGTGGGACGGGGCACTACAACCAGCAACTGCACTCATTTTTCCATCTTCTCCTCCTCCCGAGCTCACCAACAACCACACCATCACCATCATCTTTTTGCCACCACTACTTCACCATCATCTACCGCTGCCATCGTCGTGGCCGTACCTCCGTGCTAGGCCGGTGAGCCTTCCTCCGTGGCCAGCTGTGCAGCCACCAAACGCAACAGCAGCAAGAACCAGCAGCAGTAGCGGCTGCATATGCCGCATATGGCGGTGCCACAGCGTGCCGCGTGACCAACCGCCGCCGCCATGGCACTCCTCCAGCCCCGACGAACCCTGGGCGACCTCCCCGTTGCCATTGCCAATCTCTCCGACGAGCCAAACTGTCAATTTGTGCATTTTGTACGGAATCCCGTCGACACGCGCGCGAACGAGATCCAGAAATGGGGCCTCATCGCAGCAACTTCGTGCATATTTTTTGAGAAATCCGACCGTTGGATCGGCGATTTCCTTGCTCCGTATCAATCTTGGTATATGGATCTTCACTCCTCTCAATTTTCGTCCGTTAATTTTATCGTTTGATACATCAAAACCGGCCACAAAGTTGACTGTTTAAATTGTGTAATTTTTGGACAGTTTTACGGAGCCAATTTCGTCGGTTCGTATCTCCTCCATCGCAGCTCCGTCTGGCTTGCTACTGGTTCCTATCCGAAGCTGGTATAACCCTCTTCCTTTTCCTCAAGTTTTGTTTTATTGTGAGCACGTTTGGTTGGTTGAATTTGACGCCAAAGTTGGCCGTCCGAATTCGTAATTTTTAAGTTGTTACTTTCCATTTTTGAACCCGGGACTCCGAATTCAATTTCTGATGCCACCAGTAGACTCGTGGCATCGTTCTAGAACATTTTCATGTAAAATTTGTTAGAATAGAAGGACGTGGGCCCTGGCACGTATTTTAGTGCAAGACGGGTCCCACAGTTCGGGTCAACGGAACTTTTTGACGCCGGCTCATCGGAATCCAGTTCTGGATATACCGTTGAGTTGGTATCATCATTCTGGACTCGTTGACATATAATTTGCTAGGTTTTAGTGGACATTAGTTTCGGCACTCATTTCTGTGCAAGTCGGATACCAATATCCGGGTCAACGGGTCATTTTGAGATCGGCTCATCGGAATCCAATTCTGGACATACCATTGAGTTCGTATCGTCATTGTGGACTCGTTGACATATAAATTATTAAGTTTTGAGGACATTGGCTCCGATACGCTTTTTCGTACAAATTGAAATTTTAATATCCTGGTCAACGGACCAATTTGAGATCGGGTCAACGGAATCCAATTCTGGATATACCGTTGGGTTCGTATTGTCATTCTGGATTCGTGAACATATAATTTGTTAGGTTTAGTGGACTAGTATTCTTGTACATTTTTCGGTGCAAAGCAGGTCCGACACGGAGACCGTTTTGACCTGAAATTACCTTTTTGCCCCTGTATCCAAATTAGACTTATGGATAGGCTATCCTAGCTAAGTTGACCATTCTTGACATGTTGGTAATGGTTGTTTCACCATCCGACAATATATGTAGGTTTTCTCCTATCTATCACCCTATTATTATTATAATCTTTCTCTTTTGTTTATATTTTGAGATCCATCGATTTCAGTGATTCCCAATCACTGAAATTGAATGTGTTGACCCTGTAGATATTTATAGAGACTAGTTTTGATCCAATTTGACCATGGTTGACTACTTTGACTGAACGTCGAAGTAGAGGCAACATTTGACCTAGGTTAGACTAGTTTTGACCTTGGTTGACCACAGTTGACTATTTTGACTAAAAGTCAACCGTAGCCTAAAATTGATTAGAACTGGACCGAAGTTGACCAGTTGACCCAAAGTCAACTGTTAGTCAACGTTAGTCAAGTTTGACCTAGAGTTGACCTAGGTTGACCAGAGTTGACCAGTTGACCAAAAGTCAACTATAAGTCAATCCTTGACTTAGATTGACATAGTTTGACTTGCTTTGACTTGCCTTGACCTAGTTTGACTTAGTATGACTTGATTTTACTTCCAAACTCTTATATTGATACAATATTCCATCTATAGGTCATCGAGGCACTGTTCTTGGACTCAGTTGACTTATCCATCACGTCACAGGCGAGTACATTTTCTGATAATATTTCTGTTTTATGATATCGTCTATGTTTCTTGTATTTAGTGTAGATATCCTTGTTCTCTTGACACATTGTTCTCACGAATTGGTATTTCTCAAGATTCCGTCATGAGATGTTATTCCTCGCTTTCCTTGGTATATCTTGTACAAGTCCTTCTTGTTTCTTGTGCATTGTATAGACACAATTCCTGCGAAGGCTAGCTACTCTCTCAGAGAATAGCGCGTCATGATATGTCATGGTTGGATCCACTATACTAGTCGAGGGACGGGAAGTATTAGTGTAGATATGTGGTCAAAGCCTATTGTGCACCCCTTGTGCATCTATTGATTGTGAGTGTTGATCATACACCCCACGTATGGTTAGCCAGACCTATTACTATTGTGCAATGACCCAAGCCGGCCACATGTTGTAGCTAGTACTCACACACTTAGATGATTCTTAATTCTTGTACATGCCATGATCAATTTTACTTGTCTTGTTCTAGCTCTAGATTTACAGCTTACCTTGCCATGATACTCACATGTACATTTCGTAATTTTTTGTATATTCTCTCTATTTACTGCTACATTTTCAATATCGTCTAATTAGAACTGTTATTTGAGATTTGTGCTCGTTCCATCATGACTGGATATGTTGACAAAATTTTAGGAGTAGTTGTGCCCTCAGTATTGGACTGCAGGATGTTGCTAGCTGGGGTGGTTCTCGGTATTCTTTACAGTGAGTTGTGTCTCAGGAGTTCTAGGTCTGGTAGTTATTAGTTTTGTTATTATTTTCCTCTATTTTATTCTTGTCTCATATGATCATTGTAGATTCTAGTTGTTCTAGTGATATTGTTATTATTTCTTGTCTTATCTTCCTTAGTTTTCGTGATGTGACATGAGTACATTTCTAGTTTTGGATCTTTAGATGTTTTAGTTAGTATAGGGTACTTGACAACGCTCTACAGTCGATACTGTGGCATAGGCTGGGCGTGGCCCATGTATTCGCACCGTATATTCGGGTGCGGGTCGTGACACATTTTTGTGGTGGCCCATGCAGGTCAATCTTTGCAATTAATGCGAAGTCATGGTGGTACTTGAGTTTATCTGTACTACTACGAGCCTGTCCTAAGATTAAGGTTGAGTCATGGAATATTTTAGGATTTTGGTACTCAGTCACATATTAGGAACTCTTGGTAGATTCCAGAGATGACCCCTGGAAATCTTGTTCGAAAGCTTTTCAAATCTTTTCCCACTCGTTTCTATTCGTCTTGATTTTTGAAATATTTGTCTGTATCAAACTTTATTCTTCTTGGGATGAGTTGTGGATCCCAAGGGGAAGGTATAAGTTGAACTTATATATCCTCTAGGTTGAGAATCAAATATGATTTGCCAATCTTATATCAAGGTTGAGATTATTTTAGATTATATTCCAGAACTTTCAATCTTGACCTAGATAGTACCTTTGGGACTTCTCATAAGAACTTTTCCTAAACCCTACATCGGAATCGATTTTCGCTAATTTCTTTCTACTTATCCTTGATTCGTTGTTAAATTTTGAATCTTGATGTTCGTTCGTTGTTGACTTTGACTTTGTATCAAAAATCAGTTTTTATGAATTGAGTTAAGATATTCTGATAAACATATTCGATGGGAATGATAAATGTCTACTTTATTTATGGAGTTTAGAATTTATCGCAGTCATACTAGCTAGCACGACAGGGACGTGGAGCCTGATGTTGGATATACTATCCTAATTATGGAATTTAGATTTTCTTGCAGCCATACCGGTTGGCATGGTAAGGAATCTAGATGACATAATTATTGGGTGTATATCCAAGTTATGGACTCCATCGTTTATTACAGCTATGCTTACTGGCATGGCAAAAATTCTGGCAACATAAATTCAGGAAGACGTGTATGGTTATCAGACTGTATCTTAAATCGGATCACTTCGTTATGACCAGATGAGCAAGAACAAATTCTTATCATCATTCTCCCCCGTCTTGGTTAACTCTGTCTATCTACGGCCTAATTAGGATTTTCTTGACATGATTATTTTGTGTTCCATCTTTCATATGATTTGACTAAACTCTTCTTCGCTAACCACTTGGGTAATTCTTCTTGTCCTTTCCGATAATTGTTGAAAGTGCCTCATGGATTGATTCAAGGAAAGTTCGAAAAGTAATTTACCATTGTATTACAGAATCGGGAGTTTGCATCCAGAGAAATACTGGCGAGGCATGACTTCGGATAACGACATCATGGTTAAATATGTTTCTCGAATTCTACTTGGACCACTCCCTAAGCATTTTGACTAACATCTTCTCCTTTATTTTGAAAAAAATTGTTTGGAAATATTTCACGAATTTGGCCAAGTTAAGTTCAGGAACCTATATTATCTGGCGTGGCAGCTATGCACTGCAGCCATCCGTCGTATTACGGAACATGGAAGTTAATTGCAGCCAGATGTACACTGGCGCAATAGTAACTTTATGTAACATAATTACGGAGTTATATGGTTCTTGAGTTTTACTTTGACTATGTCCTATGCATCTCGTTTGGCCTTGTACTATTCTTGGAAATATTTTGCCAATCTTTCCTGTCTTGCTTGACCCTTACCTTGTCTGAATAATGATATGGATTGCTCGACCCAGTCTTAGGCCTTTGTTTCCTTCTATTTAATTGATGACTGAAATAGCCAAACCTTGTTAACAGATTATGTAGTGTAACTGTAATATGTTAATGTGTGATTGTGATGAGTATATTTTTCTTGGGGATTCATTGGGTTGAGCTTTTAGGACAGATATAAGTGACTGACTATAGTGGACTTAGAAACCATTAAGAATGATTAGTTTGATAGTATAGATTGATTTTAAGGTATCTAAGAAGGAGTAATAAAATATTATATTTTGGTGACTACAGATTTAGGACTAGAATCTTGTGCTTAGATTCGAGGGTTAAACATTGTAAGACTTTGACGACCAAGTGATTATTGGTTATCTACAAACTATTTACTTATGACTGGAGGATAGATCAATATATGGAATGAAATAAAAGGAGATAACATTGCTGTTTGCCATGAAATATAAAAGAACAGAACAATTATCGGAGGACTGGACTTTTACTTCACGTTACAAACTCGCTTGTACAAAGAAAGCCTGGGGACGAAAATCTAGGTACAGCAATCTAAGTACAATTGTTTATTTTAGATTCTGGGGGGTGACGATAGAGGCTCGGGAAGGCGACGGCAGCCCTGCCTTACTCCTTGGACGATCGGTATGCAACCTTGGCTCCTGTGAAAAGATAGTTGGCGTCGATGAAGAAATGCTCTCCTTGCTCTCCTCGGGTTGCTCTTCTGACTTCTCTCTTTCTCTGTGGTTTTCTCTCTGATTATTAGGGGGGAGCTCTCTTTTTCTTTCTCCTTCTGATCGTGTCTCTGTTTACAAGGGAATGGCACCTTGCTATTTGTAATAGTGGGGGCATCATTAGGATTGCCAATGATTAGCTCTCGGAGATGGTGGCGGCCCGTAGATTGGTCAATCCAGGCCGTTCAGTTTTGATTATGACGAATCCGATCCATCGAATATAGATTACACTAAATCCCATTAGCAATTAATGCTGATTGGAATAAATCTTTCTCATAATGATCTTGTGATGTCTGGAATAAATTAAATTTATTCTCCTGCCACGTGTCCCAGATTATTGGGATTTGACCCAATCTTTGATGGCAGTAAATCTGAGAAATTAATCGGCTTAGGACACGTGTCCTAGGAGCCATTGGGGGATCTGATCCATATGACGAGTGAACCGTATGTGACTTTGGGCCGCATAGGGTTAGGGCCACGTGTCAGGGCTGTCTGGGTAGTGGCCCTCCCTTGAGCCTTTGAACCACAGGGAGGTAATCATTGTGAGCCGCATAGGGATACATCCACCTGAGCCGCATGGAGATGATCCTCTTGAGCCGCATGAGGAGTTTTTACTTGAGCCGCATGAGGCTTCCTCGGCCTGAGCCGCATAAGACGGATTCATTCTGAACCGCATAAGAAGTTCTTTGCTCGAGCCGCATGAGGCTTTTCTGGTCTGAGCCGCATAAGACGGATTCATTCTGAACCGCATAAGAAGTTCTTTGCTCGAGCCGCATACGGCTTTCTAGGCCTGAGGCGCATAGGACGGATTCACTCAGAACCGCATGAGAAGTGAGCCGCATACGAACGCCCACGTGGCAAGGCCACGTGGCATTTTTATGGCTCTTGGGGGATTTATGTCAGAGTTCTCTTTTCTCTTCCCTAGAGATTCGTCATTATGACAGAGTCATAATTACTTCTTTCTGTGTCAGGGCTGTTATTTTTTTTAGAGGTGTCAGCCGTCAAGCAATTAATACGAGAGGGCAAAGGAGAGGGCTGTCCTGCCACGTGTCTTTCTGAGCCGCATGGGATGCCCCTTATGCCACATGACTCTCCGAGCCGCATGAGCTTTCTGAGCTGCATGGGGTTCTTTGGCCGCATGAGTCATTTTTTTTTAGTATTTTCCATGCTTCTACAAGACCCCCTTCAAAGTTTTCAATTTGCAAAATTGAAATACTTTGAATAAGAAGCATGACTGTGCTCTTCTAGCCGCATATGAAGCCCTGACCGCATAGAGATCTTGGCCGCATAGGTTGTTCAGCCGCGTAGGTGATTCAGCCGCAGGGGATTGTTCAGCCACATAGCTTCTCGCTACGCGTGCGGGTCTTTAATTTCCTCAAATTCGTTTCAACGTCGTCTTTGTAGGGGGGAATCCCAAGTGTCAGCTCATTAAATCTTTCGGATTTGACGTCTTGGGTGAATCTTGGAGACGAAACCCAAGGAGTCGGTTTCGTTCTTCATGAGTCGGTCATTGGCCCACGTGTCCTCCTTCTCCCGTCTTCCTATAAATAGGAGGAGTTTTGAATAGAGAGAAGGCTTCTTTATTTTCTTTCTTCTTCCTCAGACCTTCCCTATCTCGATTGCCCTTCCTCTCTTCGATAATTAATGGCTCCCAAGAAGACCGTGGCAGCAAAGGGCAGGAAGGCGGCCTCCACTTCCGCCTCGGCTGCGGCTGCTACTCCGCCGGTCGTCGTACCTGATGTTCATCCTGACGTTCGCCCCCCATTACTGGTAAGGACAATGTATGAGTTAAAGAACCCCAACTGCCATGGCTACGTCGTATACTTTATGCACGAGCCTTTGTAAATCGTATGTTCGCCCTACGGCTGAGCTGCGAGCCGCATAAGAAAACCACCGTGTCTGTATGCGCGCCTTGTCGGCAAAGCCGCATAAGTGACGCTAAACCGCATAGACTTTTATTGTACAGAGCCGCATAAGTGTTCTTCTGAACTCGAGCCGCATGAGGCTTTTTGGAGCCGCATAAGACTCATGAGAGCTTCATGGGGCCACATGGATGTTTTCTTGAGCCGCCTGGGGTTTGAAAGCACCCAATCAGCTCTTTTCATCCCTCCGTTTAACTTACTTTTCTCTGTCTGTTCTTCAGTGAATCTGCCGGTTAACGCTGCTGGAGAACTCTTGGTGGGTAGCGCTCAAGCTGCTATCGGCTATCGGTACGACCATATTGTTCAGCATATGACGGACCAGTTTCCGAGCGATGAGCCTATGGCTAGATTGAATGCCATCAAGAATCAGTCTTTCCATTTCCTTAATGCTATGATGAACTCCGGGAAATTTGAAGGGGAGTACTTGAAGCCTGCATTCTTTTTTGGAGATGCCTTGACCGTGGGAAACGATCATATTCTGGAGGTGTCGGAGGATTGGAGTTTGTTTTTTAACGGGATGGCGATCCGCATCCCCCAGATGGAGCGACACTTCCCATTATCTTGGTTCAATATGCTCCCGTTGGACCGGAAGATGGGGGAGACTTTAACCCCTACCAGAGGTGGGATATTTGTGGGGAACATCCATTATAATAACAATCTGAAGTCCGTGACTGCCGGCAAAGTGCATACTAGTTGTTCTGTGACGGGGTTGGTCCCAGGTTCTTTCCTGAATGTGGCGGGCCCTAACTTCATATTCTCTACTGTCGATACTTTTATAAATCAACTTGCTCAGAAAGGCTCCTATCCCGTTGGTCGGTTGACGTTCCCTGGTTGGGGACACCCTATTCCCTCGTGGATTAATTTGTCTACTTGGATCCTGCAGAAGTATGAGGTCTTTTTGTGCGAGATTGGCCTTTACCACGCTATCCGAGGTACCAGTCATGGCTTGTCCATAAACAAGAAGCTGTTTATGTCTCTGCTGGAAATGTATAGTTGCCGTACGGGGACCTTTTACACACCTGTAGGGGAGATGGGACTCGCGCTCCATGAGGTGCACGCGGTCTCCAAGCTTCCTTGGGGGGACGAAGCGTTTGAAGCGTATACTCCCACTAATGAGGAACTCGAGGATTTGGAACGACGATATCCTGGCTTTGTGGCTCTTTACCAGGAGATATTATGCCATTATAACACATACCATCAAATAACCCGAAAGGATGGTAACTCGGAAGAAAATGATCCCTATACCAAGGATTGGGTGCACTATCTCTTCCCGACAGATGCCTCAGGTCGAGTCACCTCTCGTCGCCCTCGATCTCGGGAAGCGGTTAAGGACTTGATGTCGTCGGCTAAGAGAGTGGCCACTACCAGTGACGGATTAGGGAGCAAGACTGATACTTTCGGTTACTTTTACCAGGATACTCAAGAGCTATCCGAGAAAGTGCTTCTGGCAGGATTTTTGATGATTTGGCTACGAAATTGTGTAGTCTCGGGAGGAGCCGGTTCTATTGAAAGAATTAGTCGTAACTTCATCCTTCCGGCTGTGAAGTTAGTTTTGCGAATCAGGCTAGCTCTCCTCCCGGCCATGGTGTGCATCATACACCGTGGCCTTCGTACCTTCACATCTAAAGTCATTGCTCACGACGTGACCAAGGACTTTGAACGAACTGAGTTTTCCTATCACTATTTGATGGGGTGGCTGCTGATACATTACCCATCTTTGATGAGGCCGGGCTCTGAAGACGGTGTGACTGATGATGATGCATTTATCTTCCGTTATCGTGACGAGTCTTGGGAATGTGAGACCATGCGGGCTTGCCGGATGGCATTGGCGAGGGCAGATAAGTATCATATTTTCGTATCCGTCCCTCGCTTTACTGCCAGGGACATAGAGGCTGTACATATTGACGGTATCGCGCCCCCTCAGCTTCTGGATGGCCAGATGCTCCTATGGCTGCGTAACATTCGTCCTGCACATCTGGTGTATCGTAATCACAATACTGTCTTTCTGGAGCCTTATCTGCCTAGCAGGTTTGCCCGGCAGTTTGGATACAACCAACTTTGTCTGGACAGCCCCAGTTCTTGTCTGGGTTATGAAGGTAGCCTTCTTGATGGTATCAGAGCTTGGCAATATTATGATTCGTTCCATACTCGTACCATTTTCTTGGTCCCTGCTATTAAGGAGTCAGTAGAGATCTTGTATATGGCGGCTTTGTATCATGTCATGGCGAACAAACCTCCGGTCAGTTTTAACCTAGGTACCAGTTTTATTGTTGGTACCGGTCTAGAGGAAGGCTCTCAAGGGGCCAAGAAAAGAAAGACTAGAGCCGAAGTACCAGATTTGGACTCCGCTGCTGAGGGTGATGAAGGCAATGAGCATGATAAAGATGACTCTATCCTTCCAGTGGCCGATGCAGAGGTGGGTCAACCGCCTGTTTCGTCAGATGAGACGTTGGAGGATCAGTCCCTCGTTGCGTCTGGTCCTACTTTGAAATGTAGCAGGCAAGTTTCTCCTGTTGGCGGTGTTTTTCGATCCCGAAAGCTGGTTGCGACTAGGCACCGCCCGCTAGCCATAAGAGAAAGTGGAGAAGAAGTTAACCCTGCGTCAGTGGTAACAAAACTGTTCTCGATTCCTTCTTCCTTCTTTCCTTCGAGCTTCAATTCTAATCGTCTTCGTTCTCTCTTTTAGGTGTCAGGAGAAGAAGAAGAGTTTCAAGATGTCGAGGCGGTGACCCAGGATGACGGGGACTCCCGTGAGCCTGTTCCTTTTCAAGATGACGCAAATCAATCTGTATCCCCCTTCAAGGCAACGGGGACAGAGGACGTGACTGAGTTTAACTTGGGGATCGCGGGTGAGGGGATCATGCCAGTTGTGGATGAGCTGCAGCCTTCATGCCCATCCCCTGGTAAGATTAGCCGAATCTTAACCTGTGAGGAAGCCTATCTGCTCTATCATCACGTCCTTCGGGTTACGTCGATTGATTGTTATTCTGGACATACAGGTCCTGCCCCTCCAGTGCCGAGGATGGACGTTGTTGAGACAACCCCAACCGAAGGGGCATTGGTAGATAAGGGTGTACCTCCTCACCGTCCGACTCGTCTTGATGGGCCTTCTGGGGGCTCGAATTTAGCGGGCCAGTCATCGGGGCAGTCGGGGCAGGAAACGATGGCCATTGCGCCATCCTCTGCTCCGGTGGCTCCGAGAATCGACCTTTCTGCCCTACCGAGTATCCAGGCTCTCTGGGCGCAGGAAGACGAGTTGGCCGCTATTCATGCATCGTTCTACTCGGACTCCATTCCCCTGGTGGCGAGCTCTTACGTTGCTTCTCCGACGTTGCCGTTCCCGCTTCCCCTGACGCCATCCTCTGCTGAAGTTTTGGACGACGCGTTGCAGAACGTGGTTGCCAGTTTCCATCGTCATTTGAAGAGGGGAATCGAGGCCGCTGTGGAAAGAGGGACCTCCTTCACTTTGGCCCGACAATACGCCCAGGGTCAAGTAAATATCCTTAGGGATCTTCCTAGTGATGCAGGGATGGCTTCGCTTCTGGAGGCAAAATTGTTGGAGGCTGATCAGCTGGTGGCCGAGCTTCGAGTATTGCGACAAGCTGATCTGTCTGCTGTTATAAATGAGGAGCGGGATTCCCTTATCGCTGTTATAGAGAGGACCAGAGCTGCTCGGGATAAGACCAGACCGACCATACTGAAGGATCTCATCGACTTATCTGATCGGTATGATCGATTGAGTTACGCGAATGAAAATGTCACGGCCCGGGAGGAGTCTGTCTCTCGTGAGATTACCGAGACGCGGGAGCAGATCCTTGCGCTTCAGAAGAAGCTGACTTTCTTGGAGTCCGAACTTGAGGCTGCCCGGAATGACAGGAGGCTAATTGTTCAGGAGGCTGACAGGGTTACTCAAGCTTCGACTGACCTGGAGACTGCCCTGAAGAAATTGGAAGATGACTGTCAGGCGCTCCTGGGCTTGGACAATGAGGAGCGGTTACTCCAGGAGGCCGAGCGTCGCGCTCGGCGACGGATTGAGTAGGGGACCACCTCAGTGAGAAACCGCCTCCTAGAATTGAGAAATGCTGAAATGTAGCCGGCCCTTTTCTTTTTCTTTTTTGAAAGGGACGTGGTCCCGAAATATGTAATACTTTTTTTTTTCTTTCTTCAAATAAAGAGTACTTTCCATTCTACCCTTCATTTGTATTGGTTGCTACGCCTGTGATATTGTGGTGATGTTTTTCCCTCGCATAGGAGATATATCTATTGACCTGTTACCCATGGCGTACCTTGGTTTTAGGTAGAGATAACAAGTTTTGGTCAGGGTACCTGAAGCAGCCATAGCAAAGTGGTCATGGGTGCTCTTGGTATTGAGAAAAGGAATGCCGTAGAGCAGCTGGGCTCCTGGGACATGATGAGGTGGTAGATTTGTGCTGAGAAATTTAGCTGAGGATATTTGTGGGTCTATTATCCTTGGCGTACCCTGGTTTAGGATACGGATAATAGGATGAAGGAGAACCGACATACTTGCTCAGAGGTAACGAGGACATGGCAAGTAGGCAAGTTATTAGAACGTAGAGTCTTCCTACTCAGAGGTAATGAGTACATGGCAAGAGTGAACTCGACGGAGGGTACTGGTGGTCAACAGAGGACATTTGTGGTCAATAGAGGACATTTGTGGTCAACAGAGGACATTTGTGGACCTATTATCCTTGTCGTACTCCGGTTGTGGGTACAGATAATAGGTTGAAAGGGGACCTACATACTTGCTCAGAGGTAATGTGGATATGGCAAGCATGAAGGTTTCTTCGACGGAGCCTTCCCACTCAGAGGTAATGAGGACATGGCAGGAGTGGGCTCAATGAAGAGGGGGTACATAGAACGACTCAGAGGTAGGAGAACGTGGAAGTTCCATGCGAGGGGGTGGTTTGTTTTTTGGTGGAAGTGAAAACGACTCAGAGGTAATGAGGACATGGCCGTTTCGGAAATTTGTGGATCGATTACCCTTTTTGTGCACTGAAAGTGCGGGTAGTGGATCATGAGGGAGGATCTCTTCCAGGAAGAAAGTTCAGAGGTATAGTCATACGTGACTTACTATCTGAAAAAGTGACCGGAATGTGAGTTCAGAGGCATCAGCGGGTACATAACTCGGTAATCTAGAATATTAAGAAAGTGTGAGTTCAGCGGCACCAGCGGGTACATGACTCGATAACCTGAAATGTTATGGATGTGAGTTCAGCAGTACCAGTGGGTACATGACTCGATAATCTGAAATGTTATGGATGTGAGTTCAGCGGTACCAGCGGGTACATGACTCGATAATCTAGAGATGTTGTGGATGTGAGTTCAGCGGTACCAGCAGGTACATGACTCGATAATCTGGAGAGAATGTCATTTAGACATAATATTTCTTCAGGAAATTGCCGTTGACGGGCAACATGAGCAAGTCTCCGTTTTGTTTTGCGAGGCGGTAAGCACCGTTGGAGAATACTGTCTCAATGATAAATGGGCCTTCCCACTTTGGCTGAAATTTGCCGGCGGTCTTGTGAGTCATGACCATTGGCCTCCGGACTGCCAGGACGAGATCGCCCACCTGGAATGTTCTGATTTTGACCTTCTTGTTGAAGGCTCCAGAGATGCGTGCTTGGTATAGCTCAATTCGTTGCTGAGCCAAGAGACACTTTTCATCTAGTGCCTCCAATTCCTGTAGCCGACGATGGTGGTTTTTGTTTGTCGTTAATTGATGTGTGAGGGCGACACGTAGTGAGGTGATCTGAGTCTCCAACGGAAGGACTGCCTCACTCCCGTACACCAGGGAGAATGGTGTATTCCCGATGGCTGTTCGAACTGTGGTACGATAAGCCCATAAGCATTCGCCGAGCTTCTCGTTCCAGTCGCATTTATTAGAGAAGACAAACTTCTTGAGGAGTTTGATGATTGTTTTGTTGAATGCCTCTGCCAACCGGTTTGCTGCCGGGTTGTATGGTATCGAAGCGACATTCTGAATACGGTGCTTATCGCAAAACAGATAGAATACGTGGCTTGCAAACTGCGGACCATTATCATGGATGATCCTTCGGGGCAGTCCAAAACGATAGATGACGTGATGCTTAAGGAAGCTGATCACGTTTGAAGTCTTAACTTCTGCGAGTGGGACAGCTTCCGCCCATTTGGAGAAGTAATCAGTGATCGCGAGTATGAAGCGATGTCCTCGGGAGGAAGGTGGGGTGATTGGACCAATGATATCCATTCCCCATGCTTCGAATGGCCAGGACGCCACTGTCGGATGTAGAAACTCGGATGGTTGGTGAATGAAGTCCGCGTGGACTTGGCAGGCTTTGTATTTTCAAGCATAGTCTATCGCATCTGCCACCATTGTGGGCCAATAGTAGCCCATTCGGCGAAGACGGTCTTGCAGTTTTGGGCCGGGCTGGTGGGCCCCACAGACACCCTCATGAGCTTCTCGTATGGCTTCTTTGGCTTCTGTATTTGACAGACACCGAAGCAGTAATCCGTTGTAGGAGCGACGATACAGCATTTTTGTCTCTGTATCGTAGAAGAATCTGAGAGAACGTCGTCTGATGGAAGTAGCTTCCTTTGGGTTCTCGGGCAGGATGTCGTAGACGACGAAGTCGATGAATGGTTGTCTCCAATCTGGGGCATCATCGATCGTTTGGGCGAAATAACTCGCCACGAATTACACATTGTTCTTGGGACAGACCAGTTCATGGCCTATCATATCTACTGATTGGCGATCATAATTCGGAACTGCTAGGGAAGTGGCAAGACCAGCTAGGGCATCGGCTTCGATATTTCAGAGTCTGGGGACATGTTCGATAAAAAACCTCTCGAACGATGAGATGATGTCAATCGCTATTTGATGATAGGGGACCATGTCTTCGTGACGTACCTCGTATGAGCTCCGGATTTGATTGACGATTAGTTGGGAGTCGTCGTATGCTTCAAGGTATTCTACCCCCAGCTCTCTTGCAAGTTGGAGACCAATGACTAGAGCATTGTACTCGGCCACATTGTTAGAGCAGGGCTCTGTGAGGGAATAAGTGCGGTTAATCACCAATCCGGAAGGGGAGATCAGCACTACCCCGACTCCGACGACTATATTGCCTTTAGGTCCGGTCCTCGAAGCACCATCGAAGAACATTCGCCATATGTTCTTATGAGAGGTTGCATGCGAGTTGACGACCTCATCTGGGATCTCTTCGTCTGTCCTGGAGGACTCCGAGCCTGGGTGGGCTGCTAAGAAGTCTGCCAGGGCTTGACCTTTGATTGCCTTTTGAGGGACAAAGATCATATGATAAGGGAACAGCAATATTGCCCATGTAGCGAGGTGAGAGCTGAGTGCCCCTGGTTTAGTCATGAGGACCCTGAGAGGGTTGATTCATGAGATCACGTGTATCGTTTGTCCGGTGACATAGTGTCGCATTTTCTGAATGGCGAATACCAGGGAGAGGCATTCCTTCTCCACAGCGGTGTATCGGTGCTCTGGCCTAATCATCATTCGGCTGAGATAATATATGGCCTGTTCATGGCCTGCGTCGTTGTTCTGTGCCAGCAGAGCCCCGAGGGAGTGTTCCATTGCTCGTACATAGAGCAGGAATGGTTTTCCAGAAACCGGAGCCACCAAAACTGGAGGATTTGACAAATATTCTTTGATGCTGTCGAAAGCACGTTGACATTCCTCGTCCCATACGAATGAGACTCCTTTCTTCATGAGGTGCGTGAACGGTCGGCATCGCCCGGAGAGGTTAGAAATGAACCTCCTGATGTAAGCTAGCCTTCCTTGGAGGCCTCTGAGTTCGCGGAGATTTCTCGGAGGACCCATCTCCATGATTGCTTTTGTCTTTTCAGGGTCTACATGGATACCCTTTGCAGTGATGATGAAGCCCAAGAACTTCCCGCTGGATACGCCCAGAAAGGACTTCGTGGGGTTCATTTTCAAATTGTGTGCTCGTATTAGGTCGAATACCGTCCTTAGATCCTGCAGATGGTCTCCTTTGCAGCGACTTTTGACGGCGATGTCATCGACATAGTATTCCACCGTCTTGTGCAGGTGTTCTCTGAAGATGATGCTCATCGCTCTTTGATAGATGGTGCCGACATTTTTCAAACCGAAAGGCATGACTGTGTAGCAGTATGTGCCAATTGGTGTTCGGAATGATGTATGCTTTTCGTCATCAGGAGACATTTTGATTTGGTTGTACCCCGAGAAGCCATCCATGAATGACATACGTTTGAAGCCGCAGGTATTGTCGATCATGATGTCTGTGATAGGGAGGGAGAATTCATCTTTGGGGCATGCCTCATTCAGATTGCGAAAGTTGATGCGGATTTGAATCTTTCCATTCTTTTTGAGGACGGGTACTATATTGGCGACCCAATCGGGATGTTGCTCCTCACGAATGAAACCGCTGGCTATCAGTTTGTTGACTTCAGCTTCGATCGCGTCCATGATGCCTGGGCGGAAGCGTCGCTGTTGTTGCTTGACTGGCTTCGCATCTGGCCGAATGTTGTGAAGAGCAATATCGAGATTTAACCCTGGCATGTCTTCATAGCTCCAGGCGAACACATCAATGTATTCTCTGACAAGTTCTAGCAGCGACTCCCGTTCTTCGTCTGTTAGGCTTTTACTGACGAAAATTTGTTTTGGAGAAGATTCGCTGCCGAGATCCACTTGTATGACCTCATCTTCAGTAGGAGGTTCTCTCTGTTCGAACCGCTTTCCTATTGTGCGTCCAACTCCTGGGCCCACGGTTCTAGCTCGAGGATTTTGGGGATGTCTTCGTCTTCTTCGTAAGCGTCGGCGAACGCCATGTTGACTGTCATGACTTGTCTGAACACGTCTCCGATGCTGGTATCTGAGTCAGAAGTTGGCGACCCGGTTGAATGTGACTGCCAGTCGTATTCTTCATCTGAACTCTTGGAGGTCGTAGTGGGCGTTACATACCCTAGCCCGCATCGAGTTTTGTTATAGTAATCCCGTGGTTTACCCGCCGGGACTGGCGGCTTCAAAGGTAATCGTCGTCCAGTGCCGTAGTTTAAACCCGGCGTCGTCTCCAGATCATACCCTTGTTTTTGCATGAGATATTTGGATTGTGGGCTATACAGATACAGAGGCAGTCTCCCGGCATCTGACCCGAGGTCGGTTTCCTTTATGGTGGAGGGATGCGGGTTGTTCGTCCGGCCGAAGATGTTTGGATGGTCCCCTTCCTCGATTATTCGGTAAGCATCTTCTTACTGGAGTAAGCTGGATCACGGTGTACACATTTGTCACTTGTGTGTACAGGTGAGTGCCTATACCGTGTTCCATAGCATACATTGTACATAGCTTATTGAGCTCGGTATAGTTCAAAGATAACCCTTTATTGGTGAAGTAAGGTATCTTTTCTAAGGGAATTACATCATCAGCGGAGGGAACATCAGTGTGGGCAGCCACATACTTGGCTAGCTCCGGTTCCTCTTCGGCTACCCCCTGTGTAAATAAAGACTGAAAGGACGACCTGGGGAGCTTGATTGTCAGAGGTTCAGCTGAGGGAGCAGAGCGTGGAGTTGTTGGCAGACTAGCGATCCCCAGTTTGGCACTCAAGACGGAGCAAGGAGTGGCCAGTTCGCTAGAAGTGTCAGACCTTGCATCGGGGTGACGACCCTTCTTGGGAAGGCGTATCGTCATTGACCTATCGGAGGAATTGAGCTTCTCCGTTTGGGGTTGACCGACTCTCGACAGTCTGATTGTCAGTGGCCCCGTTGTGGGTCTCGACACTTGGCTGGACCTTGGCAGCCGGATTATCATCTGTTCCTCCTGCGCCGAGAGGCTGATCGCATCCTTCCGCAGAGTGGCAGTAAGGGGTGCGGACCTGCCTGGTTTACGAACTTGGAGGTGGATCGTCAGAGGTTCTTCTGATCCCGAAGCTATCTCGGTATGAGCTTGTATATTTCCTTCATTAAGGTGCCTCTTCGACTTTTCGTACAGGCAGGAGTCCGAGTAGTAAGATTCGACCCCCTTGAAGGGATCGATGTCAGCAAATTCCGTCTTCACAAAGCCATGTTTGTCGACATATTTGAAGCACTGGTGTAGCATGGAAGGCACGATCATATAATCGTGTATCCATGGGCGCCCCAGGAGGATGTTGTAAGAAGTGTCTGCATCTATGACGTAGCAGGTGACTTCGGATTGGAGGTCGCCAATTTGACACTTCAGACGAATCTTCCCAATAGGGTAGCTCTTGCCCGAATTGAAACCGCTGATGGCGGTGCTTGTTGGTGTCAGGCGATGCATTGGGATGCGGAGATGGTGTAGCAGACCCTTCGGGATGATGCTTATGGAAGAGCCTGGGTCAATGTGCATCCGATCCACCTTCACGTCGCCGATGTATCCAGTATAGTATAGTGGGCGATCGTGTAGGTTGGTTTTGATAAGCATATCCTGCGGACTGAAGACGATGTTGGGCATTGCTCCCGTACATGCACTGTCCTGGAGATCCACAGGTGAGTCATCCCCGGTGAGGTTGGATTAAGCCAGATAGACATCGACATTTTGGAGTGCTTCGCTTAATGCAATACGAACGTCCTTGGAGAGCCTTAGGAGTTCGTACAGTGATAACTTGGCCGGGGTGTTAGCCAATTGCGCTAAGATGTCAAAGTTGTAGGGCCTCTCTAGCCCTTGGGCTGCTTCTTTTCGGTGGGATTTGTCGAAGCGAGTCTCCCTCGGCCTGGGCTTGTCGATCGTCGAAGACTGAGCCGGTCCCGGAGCATCAGCTGTAGTGGGTTGATGGTTTTCAACTGGATTGTCAACCATAGGTTGGGATTGCGCTCCGGACCGTGTGACGACGGCTGTAGCTTCCTCGTTGTCTACCGATATTGTGTGGCAGGTCCTGACCTTTCCACTTTTCTTCTTATCGGTGGAAGATGGTGTGGGCCGAGTAACTTCTGATACCAAGTCTGGGTGGATCCACATGACCTCCCCTCGAGATGTGGTGAGGGGTACTAGACCGGTAGCCTGAACTCGGGGAGGTGGAAGATTGGTAATCTCCATTGTCGCTAGAGGGACGGGGACTACCCCGTCTTGAGTCTCCGTCGGAGGGAAGCTGCCGAATTGTACGGACACCATATTGGCCGCCACGGTTACCTCTTCGAAATCGATGGCCAGAGCGTTCGAATCGATGAGGTTTTGTATGTACCGTTTCAGCTGGTAGCAATCATGTGTAGCATGATGGACATAGCGATGATAATGGCAGTATTTTAGATTCTCCATCTCTGCCGGCCGTGGTTCCCGTCTTGGTGGAGGAAGCTGAATCCTATCCCCTTGTATGAGCATGTCCAAGATGGGCTTGACGTGACTGTCTTCGAAGGAGTAAGTGATTTGCGGCCATTGTTTGTCTACGGGCTTCGGCTCAGGTTTTTGTGTTATATCGGCCACCATAGCCTGCTTTTCCTTGCTGTCCCGATTGTTGGAGGGGTTACCCCCATTATCGTTGTTGGGACGCTTGCCCTTGCTTTCTCCTTCCGAGATGTGCAATCCCAGTTGGCGAGACTTCTTCAGTCGTTCTTCGGCGCTTGTGGCGCTGATGATGAAGGTCTTCCAATCTTTGAATTGACTTTCGCCCATCCAGAGACTGATTGTTGGAAGCAGTCTCTTTTGGCAGATCTCAATCAAAGAGGAATCTGGATTTCCGGAGGGCAGCTTCATGGCGGTTTGGCGGAACCGCTCAATATAGTTCCTTGGACATGGTGACGTCCTACCCTACTTCGTAGAACCTCTCCAAGAACAGGCGCTTGAAGCCGGCGAAAGAGTGGATGCAGTTGTCCGGCAGATTGCGATACCAGTCGAAGGCGACTCCTTCCAATGCCCCAATGAATAATCGAGTGATGATAGCATCATCATGGGGCAGATGGTCGGTGGTGACCTCGAAGTAAGTGATGTACCGACTAGCTGAGGTCTTGCCATCATATGGGTTGATATTAAACGACTTATATATTGGTGGAAATGGAACATCCCTCCATTCAGCAGGGTATGGTTGCCGAATTCTGAGGTCTTGAGCGTTTTCTCGGGCATGGAACATGGCTCGGAGCTCCTGAACCTCTCTTCTTACTTCTCGGGCCTCATCTGTCGCGGTAGGGGCTGTTATTTCGGGAGGATTGTTGCCCGGGTTTTGTGCCGCCGAATTCGAGTCCGTATTGACTGCGGGACCCGTGCTTGTTTGGCCAGGCGTCCCTCCTTACAGAGTTGGAAGGGCTGCTTTAATCTCGTCTACAGACTTGACCAAAGCAAGTAATATGGCTTCGAGATTGTCGATGTGCTGGCGTTCACTGGAACCACCTTGATTGCTGTCCGTCATGAACACCGTCCTTACATGAGGAGTGATGGAAGGAACGGTGGAGGATGTGCCCTCGGAGTCGTACCCATGTACCGAGAAGTCATCGGGATATATGGGAATATTGTCTTCTGGTTCAGACTCGAAGGGAACAGAACCCCCAGCCTCAGAATCTACTTCGTCTTGAGAGTCATGGATGTCCTCGGGGACATCGGTGCCTGTCGTACCTGATGGGAGAGTCGTTTTCCCGAGCTCGGCTCCTTAAAACATCGGATTGTTGCGGATGTTCGGAGGAGTGCTACCCCCAACCCCCAGCGATGTGGATGATAAATTTCCCACTGCAGCAGATTTCGTCTTTGAACGGGTGTGTTGGAATACTCCGGTGGAAGACAACCATTTAGACGACAGTTTCTTAGCTGTAGTGGTTGATATCTTGGAACTGGAGATGCTTGTCTTTTTTCCCCTCCCTTCGGTGGGGACCTTCTGAGCGGAATTGCAGGAGACAACAGGAGGTGCCTCATCTTCTGAGCTCGGATGCTGTGGTCTTTGGAAGACGGATGGCCGATCTTCCGTCACTGTCGCGTTGTTGCAACAGCATTTGACGATGATTTGGGTGCAGCGATGTCCAAGAGAGGACTCTTTGCACGACGACACTCCTTCTCTTTTCTTGCGTTTGTGGAGGATCGCCTCCCGTAGGTCAGAGGAACCATTCTGTCCGTTTGCCGTCGGGGGCTGGACTCGAGCGGTTGTATACAACTTCCCATCCGAGGCCCGTGTGATAATCAACGGGACGCCCCGATAGTCAGAGGTTGGGACAGCTGACTGGGCCTGATGAGCCCGCGCTGCCCTAGACTTCCTCCTTTTAGCACTTACGGGTGCGTAATAGGAGGAGTCCAAATTGAATACCACAGAGTCTGGCTTATCATCCAGAGAACCATCAGGGTCAGGATCGCATGAGAGACGGTCGAAGACTGATCGAGAGAAGCGTGGAATGGACGTTATGTGGCTAGGATTGGGTACCGTGCAGGCTGTCTGCATGCGGTTGTCTTCTGCCGTCGGATGAATTGTTTTTGTGCGGCTAGGAGCCACGACCGTGCAGGCTGGCCGCATGCGGTTGGTAATTGTGGCCGCATGGGTTTTCTGCAAGCGATTGACTTTCCTGGCCGTATGGGTTTCATCCATGTGATTGGCAGCTGTAGCCGCATAAGTTATGCGGCTGACAGTTGTGGCCGCATGAGTTTTCTTCATGCGGCTGGCTGATGTAGCTGCATTAGTTTTCTTCCTGCGGCTAACATCCTTATGCGGCTCTGATCGCATAGAGTTCCTCTTTGCCCCTGCAAGTCCAGCATCATAGTGTTTCCTTCTGTCGGACTTGGGGACAGCAGAGTTGTCTACGGTCTGAAGTGGGGCCGTAGAAGAGTCCTTCTCACCGTCTTGAGCAAAAGAGGGTATCTCGCCGAGGGCTTGGAGAGGAGCAAATAATTTTGGCCTCCACTCTCTGCGAGCCTTTGTCGTGCGGGTGCGCTTCTGGACCGGGCCAGCGCTTCCCTCGGAGAGCATCTCTTCAAACGCCTGTTGGTCGAAGCGGACGACCATCTTTTGTTGCGTGGAGCTAAGCTTGGCTGCATTCGATTGCGTCACCAACTCCTCAGCCGTGGAGAAGTTTGTCCCCAGCAGAGTTGCCATCGTGTTTGCCATAAAATATAAAAGAACAGAACAATTATCGGAGGACCGGACTTTTACTTCACGTTACTGTAGAAGCATAGAATTTCACAACCAGAAAGCCCATGCGCCAGACACTACATGCGCCAGAACTCGGACAGAACACTTAACAGCAAAGTCAATAAGTATAGACATTTGAAGAAAGACTTTTTATTTATATACAAAAGTCTATTACATGTCTAGAAAAGGTTGTACAAAGGAGAATTTCTACAAAGAAAAGATCCTAAGTCTACAGCCAGCGGCCACCATGCGCATTCAGATAGACGCAGCAGTCACCATGCGCCTCCGGATAGGCGCAGCAGTCACCATGCGCCTCCAGATAGGCGCAGCAGTCACCATGTGCCGCCAGTGAGGCGCATCAGATACCATGCACCTCCAACCAGGCGCATCCCACCATCCCTTCAGCAGCCCAGTTATGTGCCGCTCTTCCAGCCAGGCTCACCTGATAAGTGCTTCGAGTAAACAAAGCATTTAACCCTCTGGCTGGAACCAAGGAAGAGAAGAGCACCGCAAGTCTGTGGCCAGGGGAGGCTTCGAAAGAGCCTCCAAAGACCAAGGAAGACCGTAATCGAAATACGGCTAAAGGAGCAGCTTTCAACACAACCAGAGTGGGCGACACCCACTTTGAAGGAAGAGAGAGCCTAGCACCGCCATTCCGATCTACGGCCCTTCCAGAACAACGGAGACGAGGCCCGAACATCCCTATCTTTGGATGCAACAGGCACCTTCCGCCTGCCTCAGAAGCCCTCGACTCTGTCTTTTGGATGTAACAATCACCTTCAAGAGCATCAACGACGACATGGCGTCTCATCTTCACCCTCGGGAACACTTCGCCAACAAAATGCACCCGAGAACCCAAGATCATGATTGGAAGTACGTGAGAGAGTGAGAGGCCAACCTTCTCTCCATGCCACTATTTATAGGCCGGACAGGTCAAACCCATGTGCCAAGTGGATGGCTCTCCGAATTCCGTGCAATAAACTCACATTAAATGGATGAACCGGACGCCTCGACTTCAGCCAAACGGCTATTTAAAAACACTCGAGAAGCGAAACAGCCGCATCATTAAAGACGTGTCGGATGCGCCGGCTGGACAGCGCATCTCACCCCTTCAAACACCAAGCGCCTCCCACAGATGCGCCCTGTACCGAGCGCATCACAGAGGATACGCCCCCATACGTCTCCATGCGCCTAGTGGAACGTCAACCATCGCGCCCACTCAACTGTCCATCGAATGTCACCAACATTAAATGTTGAACTGACAGAGTTGGCAGCACGCCTCCCCAAGCCTGAACGGTTGACAGCTTTTGCAAAAAATGAAGCGTCCACAATGTCAGAATCATCATGACTTTACTTCGACGGCTACTGCCACGTGGCCACTCGACCACCCGCATGCGCCTCCACGGCCATGCGCCCAAACCCGCATGTGCCTCAAAAGCCATGCGCCTCAGACCTTTCACTGATCCCTAAAGACAGAAGAAGAGTCTCCAGTTGAAGCTTTGCATGCGCCTCAAAAGCCATGTGCCCCAGACTGATCTCTGATCCCGAAAGACAGAAGGAAAGTCGTTCGCATGCGCCTCAAAAGCCATGCGCCCAGAACGGTTCGTGACTCCTAAAGGTCACGAGCCAAAATCTCATCATGCGCCCAATCCAAGGCGCATCCCACCAAATCATCCCCCCATCAGATCCGAGATCTCCGAGCCATGAGTCGATGACACGTGTCCTTTGACTCAACTCATCCAAGATTTCAGCAACAGAAAGATCTTCTCCTTTGCTACGTGCCGGCTCACAACAGCAGTATGAAGAATTCAACCCCTCGAGTAGGGCACATCATCCATGTGCCTCCATCAGCAATCTCCACGTGGCGTCCCCACGTACCGGCGCATCCTACATATGCGCGCATGAGCAGCCAACCTGCCCAGCTATAAATAGAGGGATCATTTCCTTCTGAGAGAGACCTACACACAGGGGACATCGCATAGAATCCACAGAGAATTACCAGAGAGACAGAGACAGACACTCAACGTCTTCCTCCTCTCGGCAAGCTCCAGCACCAAGAGCAGTCTACACCTTCAGAGAACCGATAACCGTCGTCAGCCCGTCAACGGAGTCAACGCATTACCACTCGCTCCATTGGCACTAAGGACCCAGATTAAACAAAAGTGTACTCCTAGGACTACATCTAAGTCCTATATTGTAACACTGTTCTGTTTGTATTAAAGTTTTCAATCAAACAATTTTAATGGCAAACAAGCTGGCGACTCTGCTGGAGACCTCTTTCTCCTCTTCCAAGAAAGTCGTGTCACAGGCCGATGACGTGAAGGTGGGCTCCTCCCACAAGACGCTGGTCGTGCACCTCAATCAACAAGCGTACGAGGAGTTCATTTCTGAAGGAAGTGCGAGTCCTTCGAAGCGGCTGCCGAAGCCGAAGAAGACCCGTCGTGTCTGGGTGCGCAAGGTCGACGCCTCGGACACCACCACTGAAGGGAATGCGCAATCCAGCCCTCCCTTCCTGCTGACGTTCTCAGCAACCAAGGTGCGCCCGCTGATACAGCGCATCTCTCGGGGAAGCGTGCGGTTGACCACGTTCCCCAGCCATCTCCCTCTCAGGCGAGGAAGATGCGTCGACGGAGCAGGGGCGCAGCCAATGTCCCGCGCATCACCTCTGATGCGCCACAAAAAGTTTCTATCTTTGATAGACTCACTCGCTGTAATGGCGAGGAGAATATGGATGCTGAGTACTACGCACCCCAGCGGGCTAGTACAAAGAAATCCAAGGCGGCACGGGCCATGCGCTACAAACGTGCTATGCCAGCAGCAGGCCAGAGGCACGCGCTCACAATCACGCACGCTGCCGATGGCAAGCTGTACAAGGTCGAATCAGGTGCCTCTGCACCAAAAATGAGTCGACCTTCAAAGTCCTCATCTCACTTGGGCACATCTACTGCGTGCACAACCAAGTCGAGTGAGGCAAATTCAGTGGTCTTGAACTCCCGCGCCTCCTCTGGTTGTGCGTTTGAGGTCCGTTCAAGTCACTTCAAATGTTGTGGTTCCCCAACTACTGATCGTGATGCCTGCTTGGTATTAGATCAGGGGGCGCATCACTCACCTGACCACCCTGGCATTTGGCCTTGCCATGTGCCTGAAGGGGGTGTGAAGGCAGCACTCTCCTCCAACGACCTGCGTAACGTGATCACTCACAAGCGCCGGTCAGAAGAGTCGACCAACAGGCACGATGCGCCTCTCACGGGGCATACTTGTGCGGTGGTCACCATCAACTGCTGTTGCAAGGCAGCAGTACCACCAAGGCAGTCAGTCTTCCAGCGGCTGCAATTATCCACACCCCTCCGACATCGCCTCGGGATGAAGGTGTCAACAGAAGAGGAACCAAGGGTTTGCTTCATGCAACGTGACCTCCAACTCCTCGTCAGTCCGGAATACGACTGGCAATTCCTCGTCTTCATCCAAAAGCCAGCAAAGAAAAACCAAGACAGCTGTCTCGACCTCTGGAGTGTTCAAAGGCACTCGGTCGAGGAAGTAGTTCTTGGAGGAAGCTGGGGGTAGTCAGACCCTTGTTGAGCCTCCTTCCGAAGACGAAGATGTCCAAAGCATAGCTGCGACGGATCTTTGTCCTCAAGACGAAGTCAGCCTCCCAGAAGCCCCTCGAAACGAGGATGTCCCCCAGGACACGGCTGGGGGTAGAGACGAAGAGGCCCTTCAAGACGGAGCTGAGGGCAATCAGGCACATGCAGATGCGCCCATCGAGAATGACCTCCAGAATATGGCTGGGGGTGGCCAAGGTGGAACACCAGGAGAGGTGACTCCCCCACATGAAAGTGAGGCCGAGAGCGAAGCCTCAACCAATCCATCCACTCCCGGCCGTTTCAGGACAGTATACGTGACTGGGGGTGATTCCGAGTCTGACGCGCCGCCGCAGGACATTGTCCAGCGCATAGACTCATTAGAGGGAGGACTCAAAACTCTCTCTGCCTCTATGCAAGCACTAACTCAAGTAGTATTTGATATACGGTCGGCCTTGACCAGAACACCTTCAACCAGTCCCGACCCAGGAGCCAATGGGGAGTCGAGTGTACCCCTTCAACGGGCACCTTCAGACACAGAAGCACCCCGAACGTCGGAGCCCTCAAACGCTCTACTCCAGATAGTACCACCTTTCCCGACTCCTAGCTCCACGGAGGATGTGGTCGAAATGATCAAGGACTTGCGGGAGCGCTTCGAGTCCAAAAACAGGCAAGAGGAGCGCCAGAAGATGGAGATTCCCCAGCCTTATCCCCTCGAGTGGAACAAGGTGGTTTATCCTCCAAAATATAAACCACAAACACTCACGCCGTACGACGGGAAGGACTCTCCGCGTCGGTACCTGACATATTTCCAGTCACAGATGGGGCATCTTCCAAAGGAGGACGCACTCCTCACCAGCACCTTTGTTGGGGCTCTGAAAGGGGTGGCGCATGACTGGTACTGCAGCCTCCATGACAATTCTATATCATCCTTCGACGACTTGACGCGCCTCTTCCTCGATCGCTTCTACGACGGCGGAAAGGACATGACGATGGCATCTCTCATAGAGATACGCCAGGAGGAGAAAGAAACGGTTCGGGTGTTCATCGAACGCTTCCGACAGGCCTGCTTCAGGCTACCTCCAGGCATGCCAGAACATGCGCTCCTCTCCTCTTACAGCATGAACATGCTGCCTGCAGTGAAGCTCTGGCTCAACTCTACTCCCCCTCCCGACTGGAGCTCCCTGATCATCGAAGCTGAAGCCACAGAAAAGAAGGCGGCCAATGCACGTCTTCTGGGTGTCAGCTTCCCCGCCTTTGATGATAAGGGAAAAAGGTCTGCAGCCAACAACTCTGGACGAGAAGCAAAGGAGAAACAGGCATTGACGGTTAATGCCTCGAAAGGCGCATCTGTGCCTACTCAGAAGCCTCCACTGGCACCGAGACCCAAGGAGGTGTATTCATTCAATGACGAAGACACCCTGCAACTCTTTAAAATACTGAAGCAGGGTGACAAGATCAAGCTCCCGGACCCAAAGTGGCCCGATAAAGTCGGGAAAGTGGACAACCCGAGGTACTGTCACTACTATCGGTTTGTCGGACACCCGACCAAGGACTGCTACGTCCTCAAGAATTACATCCAGCGCATGATCAATGCCGATGTAATCTCCGTCGACTATGAAGAGAAGACGGTGTCAGCCAATGTGGTGTCACTTCAGTTCGGCACCTTGTCGCCGACCACCACACAAGATGGCGTCGTCCCCATCCCTAAGGCGACAATGGAGGTGGTGAACTTGCCACCTACCCGTGATAATGCGAGTGGACTCATCCCACTCACCACATCTCGAGGAGAGGTCCTCTGGGTTCACCCCGACCTCGTCTCCGAGGTGACTCAACCGGAGGTACGCTCTACCTCCAAATCAAAAGACAGGAAGATCAAGTCTTGCCACACGGTCTCTTCTTCAACGGAAGAGGCACTTCCAGTGCAGACGCGTGCACAACAGAACGCCCAGCTCGGCGAAGCTGCCGCCGAGGTGGTGCCTCCTGGCACCATCCCTGAGGAGGGCCCATCTAAACCCTCAGCAGCCAATAAGCAGAAGCAGGTGGAGGCTCATTTCGACAGACCTCTACGGAAGGAGAATGCTTCGGGGCTAGCCAAGCCCCACAACTTTGACATACTGGCACAACTGGCCAGTACTCCCGCACGCCTGTCTTTGTTTGAGCTCCTGCGTCTTTCCAAAGACTCCCGAGAAGCTCTCTGCGAAGCTCTGAAGGACGCTGAATCCTTTCTCAGTCAGGTAAAGCAGCCTGAAGACCTCCCAACTACTTGTGCGCACTGTCATTGTACGGATGAAGTTATCCCAAACATAACTTTCACCCAACAAGACATGTTGCTCAAGCACTACCGACATAACCGACCGCTGTATTACACAGGGTACATCGGTTCAGTCAAGGTGAGCCGGATTCAGATCGATCCGGGGTCTTCCTTCAGTATCATCCCGAAGACGCTGCTATCAAAACTGGGGATCCCAATGCATCGGCTGGCGCCCTCCAACACAACCATCAGTAGCTTCAACGCTAGCAAAAGCGAGCCACTGGACAAGATCCGACTGAAGTATCACATTGGCAACCTCAAAACTGAGGTGACCTGTTATGTGGTGGATGTCGAGGTCAACTACAACATCCTGCTCGACCGACCATGGATACATGAGTACATAGTGGTGCCTTTCACGCTCCACCAATGTATGAAATATGTATCCACCAACGGCGTCATCCGGACGGAATTTGCAGACATCGATCCTTTCAAAGGGATTGAAGCCTACTTCACCGATTCTGACTTGTACAAGCCACTTGACGAGGAGGAAGCCAACGATGCTGATGATGAGGCAGAGACGGCAACTGAGCCGGACACGGAGCCTGAGATGACTCCAGACGCCCCTTTGAAGATCCGACTGAAGGGCAAACCATCCCAGAAGGTGCCTCCAATGAGCATCAAACTATCAGGGAAAGCACCGACTCCTGAGGCTCCCCTGAAGATACGCCTCAAGGGAAAGCCAACTCAAACATCGGGTCCCCTGGTGGCAAAAGTACAGGGGAAAGCACCACTCACAGGAGACGCAGTTGAGGTACCTCTGAAGGTGCGTCTCAAGGGCAAGCCCCCGCAGTCATCCAAGACGTCAGAGAGGGCTCACATAACCCTCTCGGACCCCAAAATTAAAGCTGTGGTGGACTCTCCTGATCCAGCACCAGTGCTTACAGATGAGGAGCATGGCGAATATATCTCTGCTGATGTAGATGCACCCTCCTTAGACAATGTAATCCCACGGGATAAAATCTCGTACTTCATCAATAATAGAGTGTCTTTTAATTATTCTTGTCTTCTACATTGGAATGCCATGTATACATTAGATAACACTCTACGATCGTTGCAAACACAAATAACGACCGTCCATAATGTAAATCGAGTAGTCCCGTCTCAAGGAGTCTGTTTCATAGCTCCTCCACGAAGCCGAGACGAAGGATCCATTATTTTAGGCAAAGTCGAGCGTCATCAAGACCTCCCGCCACTCGAGCCAGAACCTGATACCGGCAGAATACAAGTCTATCGGTACACGGATACGGCAAAGCACATCATCCAAAAGATGGGCTACGACCTAAAAAGCAACAAGGGCCTAAACTACGGCAAGGGTCGACGTCTCCCTCTCCGGCTTCCAACACCCAAAGGAAAGTCGCAGGACTACTACAACAAAACTCGACGGGGGGTAGGCTATGTCACGTCGCCAGCAACTCCAGAGAGTTCAGACGCAGAAGACGTAGAACATTCCCACTCGTCCGAAGCATCGACTTGGGATTCCGATACCAGTATCGGATCAGTCTTCAGGAAGGTGCTGTCAGCTAACATGACGTCAGCACAACCTCAAAAAGGTGAAGGCGAAGACCAAGCGCCGGAGCCCTTCGAAGAAGAACCCTGGGCTCAATGCCTAGGAAAACAATAGGAGTCTCATTTTGAGTTACGTGAACCTCCCACCGAAGACGAAGTCGAGCAGATCGACCTTGGGGACGGATCTTCTTCCAAACCCATCTTCATCAGCAAAAGACCTCAAATCGCGTAACAGGTTGCACACTATCGCGGGGAGGAGAGCTGAAGGTCGTCCAAAAGCCAACTTTACGGCAGGCAAAATAAGATTTCGATGTACCCTCTCTACGGCACCGGATCCACCTGCAAACACGCAATCCCGGAGCCATATCATCAAGTAGGCTATCAACACTGCCTTAGATGACATCCGGTGCACACAGTGCCAGAAGCAGCTATATGTACCCTTGCCGCTCTCATCCGAATGTGGGGTCCTCTCGTCCAGCCGACTTATTTCAGAAGCCACTTCCGCGGGCTTCAGTCCCTGCGGAGTCACAAATCGGATCCTCGAAGGATCCGCCAAATCCTGCTTAAAGACATAGTCCCTCCAAGCAGTCACATGAGGCTGGGTCTTGTCCTTATCCCTCCGGTGCATCAGATAATGGTAGCTCGTCACTTCTTTGAATACAGCCATCATCTTCGGGTCCTTATCTTCCAGAACCTAGATCTCCTCATTTGACGGGAAATATTCTTCGTACGGCTCCGAGCCCCAAGGAAGCTTAGACACTTCGTACATCTCATGGAGAGCCAACCCCAACTCTCCCACCGGAGTAAAAAAGCTGCCAGTATGGGCATTGAATAATTCCAAGAGCGCAAGGAACATAGGCTTATTGAGATCCACGCCTGCCTGCATAGTCCGAATGGCGGCTGTCAGCCCGATCTCCTTAAGCTCAACTTTGAACCTTGAAAGCACCCAAGTGGTCAACTCGTCCCACCTCGGAATGTAGAGACACCAACCTTCGACTCTAAAGCCACCTGTCGGGTACATGACCTTCGCTGTCAGCATCCGATTTACAAAGGTTGGAGCACTGAAGGGAAACGTGTCGCTTGGGACTTCACTGTAGAGGCTCCCAGGACGCAAGGCTCGGTAACTGAACGAGGAACCGGCTCGTGAAGCAGCCAAGATATCTCGCTGGTTCGAGGTGGCGTCGATCGAAAGGGTACCTCCCAAGGCCCCTCCTTGAGAAGGAGTAAGTTCCCAACCCATCCTTCTCTTCGAAGCTAAACGATAAAAGGCCGTCAGCGGCAATTGGCGGTCAACCTGCCGCATGTATAGAACCATGCTTTGGCAGAAAAGAACCAGTCTTCTTTGATCTTCAGTATCTTCGCTTCAGAAGAGACTAGTCGATCGCCAAACAGAAAGACAGGTTTTAAGAAAGTCATATCTTCAGATTCAGCAGACTTCAGTTTACCACTCTCCATCATACTCTGGAGGAAAAGCGACAACTGGTTCTGGATTTGCAGCATTCTCTCCCGGGGCTGGTTCTGTAAGATAGCATCCTTTGCAGGGTTGATCACCGCCTCATCAAAATCAACTCCCATTTGGCAAAGAGAAACGTCCAGGAGGACCTCATTCAACAAAGGGATCGTCATCGACACTGGCACAATAAAAGTGAAAGTCAGACAAAAAGACAAAAGGTGTCAAATAGATTGGCGCATCATCAGGGTGTAAACCCATGCGCGTCAGCATTGGAGCTTCGGTGCATCATCAACGCGTGAGCCCAAGCGCGTCAGCGAAGGCTTCGGCGCATCATCAGGGTATAAAACCCATGCGCGTCAGTGATTAAACCTCGGTGCATAATAAAGGCCTAAACCTATACACGTCGGCGGGATAAAGCCTCGGCGTATCATCAGGACAGAAGTCCATACGCATTGGCAGCTTGGAGTTAGGGCACAGTATGGCCCAAAACTTGTGTGAAAAAGATGACACCCACCCGTCACAGCAGGGCGAACGTCGGTCGGAGTCACAATGGTGACAGGAGCATCCCCCTCAGCATACTCCATCGGCTCTTTTCCTTTGCCGGCACCGCCGTGAGGATTCTTGGGAGCCATTCTCTCAAAGAGGAAGAAGTTAGGGTTTTGAAGAAGAACTCTAAAGGAGGCAAAGGCACAGAGCAGAAGAACTCCCTCTCTCTCTATCTCTCACCTATTTATAGGCCGTGGTCGCACGCGTGAACCGATGACGAGTGATCTCAGCCGTCGCCTCGGGTTCTGTGAAGAGATAACAGCAAATACAACCAAAAGATCATCATTAATCTTTTCGGTTACCAAGGCATCATCATATGCATTAACTGAGAGGAGCATGCGCCCGAACAGGCATGCGCCCAACAACCAATGCGCCCTGACGCCATGCTTCTTATTCAAAGTATTCCAAAACTTATTCAAAAGTTTTGAAAACTTTGAAGGGGGTCTTGTAGAAGCATGGAATTTCACAACCAGAAAGCCCATGCGCCAGACACTACATGCGCCAGAATTCGGACAGAACACTCCACAGCAAAGTCAATAAGTATAGACATTTGAAGAAAGACTTTTTATTTATATACAAAAGTCTATTACATGTCTAGAAAAGGTTGTACAAAGAAGAATTTCTACAAAGGAAAGATCCTAAGTCTACAGCCAGCGGCCACCATGCGCCTTCAGATAGGCGCAGCAGTCACCATGCGCCTCCAGATAGGCGCATCAGTCACCATGCGCCTCCAGATAGGCACAACAGTCACCATGCACCGCCAGTGAGGCGCAGCAGATACCATGCTCCTCCAACCAGGTGTATCCCACCATCCCTTCAGCAGCCCAGTTATGTGCCGCTCTTCCAGCCAGGCTCACCTGATAAGTGCTTCGAGTAAACAAAGCATTTAACCCTCTGGCTGGAACCAAGGAAGAGAAGAGCACCGCAAGTCTGTGGCCAGGGGAGGCTTCGAAAGAGCCTCCAAAGACCAAGGAAGACCGTAATCGAAATACGGCTAAAGGAGCAGCTTTCAACACAACCAGAGTGGGCGACACCCACTTTGAAGGAAGAGAGAGCCTAGCACCGCCATTCCGATCTACGGTCCTTCCAGAACAACGGAGACGAGGCCCGAACATCCCTATCTTTGGATGCAACAGGCACCTTCCGCCTGCCTCAGAAGCCCTCGACTCCGTCTTTTGGATGTAACAGTCACCTTCAAGAGCATCAACGACGACATGGCGTCTTATCTTCACTCTCGGGAACACTTCGCCAACAGAATGCACCCGAGAACCCAAGATCATGATTGGAAGTACGTGAAAGAGTGAAAGACCAACCTTCTCTCTATGCCACTATTTATAGGCCGGGCAGATCAAACCCATGCGCCAAGTGGATGGCTCTCCGAATTCCGTACAATGAACTCACATTAAATGGATGAACCGGACGCCTCGACTTCAGCCAAACGGCTATTTAAAAACACTCGAGAAGTGAAACAGCCGCATCATTAAAGACGTGTCGGATGTGCCGGCTGGACAGCGCATCTCATCCCTTCAAACACCAAATGCCTCCCACAGATGTGCCCTGTACCGAGCGCATCACAGAGGATGCGCCTCCATACGTCTCTATACGCCTAGTGGAATGTCAACCAACGCGCCCACTCAGCTGTCCATCGAATGTCAATAACATTAAATGCTGAACTGACAGAGTTGGCAGTACGCCTCCCTAAGCCTGAACGGTTGACAGCTTTTGCAGAAAATGAAGCATCCACAATGTCAGCATCATCATGACTTTACTTTGACGGCTACTGCCACGTGGCCACTCGACCACCCGCATGCACCTCCGCGGCCATGCGCCCAAACCCGCATGCGCCTCAAAAGCCATGAGCCTCAGACCTTTCACTGATCCCTAAAGACAGAAGAAGAGTCTCCAGTTGAAGCTTTACATGCGCCTCAAAAGCCATGCGCCCCAGACTGATCTCTGATCCCGAAAGACAGAAGGAAAGTCACTCGCATGCGCCTCAAAAGCCATGCGCCCAGAACGGTTCGTGACTCCTAAAGGTCACGAGCCAAAATCTCATCATGCGCCCAATCCAAGGCGCATCCCACCAAATCATCCCCCCATCAGATCCAAGATCTCCGAGCCATAAGTCGACGACACGTGTCCTTTGACTCAACTCATCCAAGATTTCAGCAACAGAAAGATCTTCTCTTTTGCTACGTGCCGACTCACAACAGCAGTATGAAGAATTCAACCCCTCGAGTAGGGCAAATCATCCATGCGCCTCCATCAGCAATCTCCACGTGGCGTCCCCACGTACCGACGCATCCTACATATGCGCGCATGAGCAGCCAACCTGCCCAGCTATAAATAGAGGGATCATTTCCTTCTGAGAGAGACCTACACACAGGAGACATCGCATAGAATCCACAGAGAATTACCAGAGAGACAGAGATAGACACTCAACGTCTTCCTCCTCTCGGCAAGCTCTAGCACCCAGAGCAATCTATACCTTTAGAGAACCGATAACCGTCGTCAGCCCGTCAACGGAGTCAACGCATTACCACTCGCTCCATTGGTACTAAGGACCCAGATTAAACAAAAGTGTACTCCTAGGACTACATCTAAGTCCTATATTGTAACACTGTTCTGTTTGTGTTAAAGTTTTCAATCAAACAATTTTAATGGCAAACAGTTACAAATTTGCTTGTACAAAGAAAGCCTAGGGACGAAAACCTAGGTACAACAATCTAAGTACAATTGTTTATTTTAGATTCTGGGGGGTGACGATAGAGGCTCGGGAAGGCGACGACAGCCCTGCCTTACTCCTTGGACGATCGGTATGCAACCTTGGCTCCTGTAAAAAGATAGTTGGCGTCGATGAAGAAATGCTCTCCTTGCTCTCCTCGGGTTGCTCTTCTGACTTCTCTCTTTCTCTGTAGTTTTCTCTTTGATTATTAGGGGGAGCTCTCTTTTTCTCTCTCCTTCTGATCGTGTCTCTGTTTACAAGGGAATGGCACCTTGCTATTTATAATAGTAGGGGCATCATTAGGATTGCCAATGATTAGCTCTCGGAGATGGCGGCAGCCCATAGATTGGTCAATCTAGGCCGTTCTGTTTTGATTGTGACGAATCCGAGCCATCGAATGTAGATTACACCAAATACCATTAGCAATTAATGCTGATTGGAATAAATCTTCCTCATAATGATCTTGTGATGTCTGGAATAAATTAAATTTATTCTCCTGCCACGTGTCCCAGATTATTGAGATTTGACCCAATCTTTGATGGCAGTAAATCTGAGAAATTAATCGGCTTAGGACACGTGTCCTAGGAGCCATTGGGGGATCTGATCCATATGACGAGTGAACCGCATGTGACTTTGGGCCGCATAGGGTTAGGGCCACGTGTCAGGGCTGTCTGGGTAGTGGCCCTCCCTTGAGCCTTTGAACCACAGGGAGGTAATCATTGTGAGCCGCATAGGGATAAATCCACCTGAGCTGCATGGAGATGATCCTCTTGAGCCGCATGAGGAGTTTTTACTTGAGCCGCATGAGGCTTCCTCGGCCTGAGCCGCATAAGACGGATTCATTCTGAACCGCATAAGAAGTTCTTTGCTCGAGCCGCATGAGGCTTTTCTGGTCTGAGCCGCATAAGACGGATTCATTCTGAACCGCATAAGAAGTTCTTTGCTCGAGCCGCATACGGATTTCTAGGCCTGAGGCACATAGGACGGATTCACTCAGAACCGCATGAGAAGTGAGCCGCATACGAACGCCCACGTGGCAAGGCCATGTGGCATTTTTATGGCTCTTGGGGGATTTATGTCAGAGATCTCTTTTCTCTTCCCTAGAGATTCGTCATTATGACAGAGTCATAATTACTTCTTTCTGTGTCAGGGCTGTCACTTTTTTCAGAGGTGTCAGCCGTCAAGCAATTAATACGAGAGGGCAAAGGAGAGGGCTATCCTGCCACGTGTCTTTCTGAGCCGCATGGGATGCCCCTTATGCCGCATGACTCTCCGAGCCGCATGGGCTTTCTGAGCCGTATGGGGTTCTTTGGCCGTATGAGTCATTTTCTTTAGTATTTTCCATGCTTCTACAATTGCGTGCAAGATCAGAAGATAGCAGGAACAAAACATGGACATATGTACATAGGTAATAAATAATTCGGTAAATGAATTAAGAGTTTGAATTTGAGGGTTTATATTCAGGAGTTCTTGAGAAAAAGAGAGAAGGCTCAATGCCAAGAATAGGTTTTGAATGTATAATTTCATGGAGCTTGTGATTAATAGGATACAGATACTTAGGACGGGATAAGGAAACAAACAAATTGCTATTGAGATTAGAATTTTGGTTGATGGCCAATCATTGTTGATATATATACGTATCTCGAGGATGACCTATATTTTAGAGTATATGTAAAGGTTCTTATTGATATGAAGATTCTAAGTGGTAAAATAATATAGTTTTTATGGAAGAAGCTTGTTGAACCTGAACTAAATGATTGTAGAGAGAAACAACATAGGTAATCACAAGGATAGCAGATTGAGTACTGTAGCCATAGCAGTTGCATGTTTTAGCTTGACCTATTAGATAATTTTTTTAATTTCGAGGACGAAATTTTTATAAGGTGGGTAGGATGTAAGCCCCCTGAATTTAGGGCATATTTTTTTTTAATTTTGTAAATCAATTATTTGCAATAAAGATTATTATTTGATTAAATGCTCTTTATCGTGACTTTGACTTCTGGAGCGTCAGGGATGCCAATCTCTGGAAAATCTCTTCATCAGTGTGTAGTAGACAAGATTACCTTCATGTTGATATATCATGTCCTATCCAAACTTGTTCCCTTGTACTCTTTTTGCTTCGCACAACTTCAGGTCAATTTAAAACATTTGATCGTTGATTAATTATTAATTGATTTTCCACTCTTTTCCTTGATCGTCATAAGCACGTTATCGTGACTTTTAATTTAGGAGCACCAGACTAGTCATTTACTTGAAACCAAATCCTCATGCATGATCTACTCGAGAGACTCTTTACCCATGACCTTCGTGTCCCACTCAGACACACCATCTTGTGCTTCATTTGATTCGCACAACTTTTGGATTAATTTAGGCCAATCAATTATCCATCGTAGAATGTGACCTGACTTCCAATTTAATTTTGGGACCCAACATCGACCCAAACCTGTCAGCCCAAAATATGGACATGGCCAACACGAAGCCTACTACCCACATGACACTTGTGTCCCATTTGTTTGTGTAAGCCCCTAGATTTCAAAAAAATAGTTTTTTTTTTATAATTTTTAATAGCATTTATATTAATTCAAATACGTATTTTGTAGCGTATTTCGTATTCTCTTGGTTTCCGGAATGCTTTAAAAAATTTCCTAACTTATAAATTTTCTCCTTGGCCGGCATACCGCCAGTATACCGGAGTATACCGATGGCATACCGTCCAGACAAATTTTCCACATTTTAGACATTTTTGATTTCAGATATTTTTTATGAATAGTATTTTCGATATTTTTGTGAATAGTATTTTGGATATTTTGATGAATAGTATTTAAGATATTTTCGTAAATAGTGTAGATACACTCTATTATCCAATGGATAATTGGTTTTGTTTGAATGGCAATGATTGACCTAGACTTTCACATGGATCACGATCCGACGGCTAAGATTAATTCCCCCTTCTATATATACCATTTCACTTTCTCTCTCCTCTCTCTTTTTATTCTCTTCACTTCCTCTTCATTTCTTCTTCCCTTTTCTTCCCTTGGAGCTTGCCAAGAGCTTGGCCTTGAGGTCTAGAGTATGGTTTCGTACCCCTCTTGGTGGTGGAGTAGAAGATTAGGCTTGGAGCTTAACCTAGGCAAGTACATCTTGCTCAAAAGTGACATGACCATACTTTATTTTTGTTTTCCATAGAAACTAAAGTTTTATTGGCCTATAATATGCTTCTTTAAATTGTTAACATGTTTAGTATATAGCACTTTTGGTTTTGATCGACATTATTGCGTAGATCTGAGTTTATAGATATAATTTTTGAGTATTTTGAGGTTTTGATCTATCAAATGTTTTGATTTGTGAAAACTAATAGTCCCATGTTGTAGGAAATTCAATTCTATGCAATTTTGATTTTTGAAAATCCGAATTTCGATTTAAAATGAAGTTTTTATGGCCGAAACAAGTTTTAAGTTCAAAAATCAACTTTCTGTGACGGTTCGAAAAATCCGTCGAAAATCTGCAAAAATTTGTCGGAAAATCCGAACTTGCACCACAAAACTTGCTGTGACGGATCGAAAAATCCGTCGATAATCCGCAGTAATCCGCCGGATGATCCGGTTAGGCTGTTTTTGAATTTTTATATATATATTTTAACTGTTGTAAAAATCTGGGAAAAATTATATTTAAATACTATGTTAATTTAGCTAATTTATTATAATTTTTCTAATATTTAATAAGTACTTTGGTATTTTATAAAAATGGAAAAACAGACCTTATTTTCAGGATAAATATGTTTGCTGATTTTTAATAAATATTTATGAAGGTTTATAAATTCCAAAAAAAAGTATAAATTTCTATAATTAACAAGGATCGTTTTGGTACTTTATTTTACGTAAAATTGAGTTTTTTGTCTATCTTAAAAATTGTTGGAACACAATGTACAGTTTGATTTATTTATTGAATAATTATGACTTTCAATAATTTGTCTTCTTTTGAGTTATTATAGTATTGGACCTCACCCCGCACTAGTGTAAAGGCCCTAGAAAATTAGTTTAGATATAGTGTCATCCCACATTGGACTTTTATGCTAGGTCCCCACTTGGCTAGTATACAGTTAGGAGTCGTGCCACACCACTAGTGTAATCTTGAACATAACTTAGATGCTGAGTTTGTATATCATTATTGACAGGACACCGGACATCTATATCTTCGTACTAGTATTCTTGCTTTGCTCGAAGCAAGTACATCTGTAAACTTATTTACTGTCTTTTAATGCTAGAACATGTATTAACCCTGTTAAAATACTGATCCTTGAGGTAGCAAGTTAAATCTTCACATGTTGTATTACTTTCAGTACCTGCCATGCTTAGGACAGTTCTTATATCTTTACATGTTTCTTACTGGTTCTCAATACATGTTTTACTATGCTTTATACTGCTATCAGTACCTACCATGCTTATACTGCTCCCAGTATCTTTCACATGTTTTATACTGTTCTCGTATCTCTCACATGTTTTTACTGTTCTCGTATCTCTCACATGTTAGAATCTGGGTTATGGGAAAACTGATAGTTGAGTACGTGATCACGACCCCCTTCTCCGTATGTATGTACCGAGCAAAGTTTCATTTTACATGATTACTGTGCCGTAGGCTTTATCTCAAAGCGGATTTGTGCGTATGTACATCTATTGCCTTATCACTTGTACAGAAGTACATTTTATTATGTGCCCCTGCACATTGTACACCCATTGACGATCACGTACCTGCTACAGTTTTAAACATTACATATACATCTGTCTATATGACATATGTGTCCTTGCCATGATAGACTATGAGATATGTCATGTTCCCTATGTTACTTTGATACTGTGATCCCAGTTGTACCATGAGGCCATGTTTCCAATATTTTCTGTTTTATAGACTTATCACACCATATTTTTTGTTGTACATCTCTTTCATTATATATTCAGTACTTTAGTTGTAGAGGTTGTACTTGCTCCCGTCCTGACAGGATAACGTTGTAGGTTCACTTTTTGAAAAAGAAATGCTATGTGATACATATTATGCCACTACATTTGAGGACCTGGCCTTAGCTCCAGAAGAGGCCCCAGCGGAGAACCTTGCTTAGATATTTTTCATGTGTTTTGAGACTTAGACTTTGTTTTGAACTTATATTTGATACTGGACTTTGTCTCCAGTAAGATACTTGAAATTGTATTATTAAGTCTGTGCTTATGTTACCTTCGCTTATAGATGCTGTGTTGTGATGAACCTTTAAATATGATTTTAGAACTGTTAGCAGCTTAGATCCTTTATTGTCTATTCTTAGAACAGCTTACTATGCTTTAACCAAGTGTAGGCTGGACATGGCTCGGTCAGGCCCAACAATTTGGGTATCGGATCGTGACATATTTTTAGTGGTGGCCCATGCAGGTCTAGACTTAAGTTATTTGGTTACGTTATTGTACCAAGCATGCCTGCAATTAGGATCTTAGGACAACTTGTTAACACTAGGAATAACATTTAGAACACCTAGAGGATTTCTAGGATTGTAACATAGGAAAATTCATCACAACATATAACCATTAACTATATTTAGTTTCTTGTTTGAAATTCAGTGGGTTACAATTTTGACCAGGATAGTACCCTTGGGATGACCCCTGAGGATCTCACTCTAATCTTATCTCGGAATCTATTTTCACCTGTTTCCATTAGCTATTCCTTAATTCGTTGTTGAAATTGATTTTTGATTTTTATTGCTAATTTTGATCTTGCATCGTGATAAATTTTGTGGATTAAATTGTGATATATCCTGATAAAGTAAATATCTGCTTTATTTATGGAGTTTAGAATTTATCGCAACCATATTAGCTGGTATGACAAAAATATAGAGCCTGATTTCGGATATACTTATCCTAATTATGGAATTTAGATTTTCTCGCAGCCATACCGGTTGGCGTGGCGAGAATTCTAGATAATATGATTATAGGGTGTACACCTTAGTCTTGACTCTATCGTTTATTGCATCTAAGCTTACTGGTGTGGCAAAAATTCTGGCAACATGATTTCAGGAAGACGTGTATGGTTATCAGATCATATCTCAACTTGGTTCACTTCGTTATGACCGAATGAGCAAGAACAAATTTTTATTATCATTCTTTCCAGTCTTGATTAACTCTGTTCTATCTACATCTACAACTAGGATTACAGGTTCTCTAGGACTCTCCAATAGGATTGCTTTCGTGTTATCTTTTGGACATAGTTATTTTTGTGTTCCATCTTTCCTATGACTTGACTAAACTCTTCTTTGTTAACCACTTGGGTAATTCTTCTCGTTATGTATCTCGTTGTCTTTGTACCATACTTGGAGATTTTTCGATAAACTTTCCTGTCTTGCTTGACCCTTTAACTTGTTTGGACACTATTATGGATTGCTTGACCCAGTCTTAGGCTTTGTTACCTTCTATTTGATAAGCGACCGAAATAACCAAACCTTGTTAACTGATTATGTAGTATAACTATAAATGTATTGTGTGATTGTGATAAATACTTTTCCTAGGGATTTGTTAGATTAAGCTTATGGGACAATTATGGGTGACTGACTGTAGCAGACTTGGAAACCATTAAGAACGATTACATTGATGGTATGACTCGAGATAGGAAATCTAAGATGGAAAAATGAGATATTATATTATTGTGACTATGGATTGAGGATTAGAATCTTGTGCTTAACAGTTTGAGAATTTAGCATTTGTAGAATTTTGGTTGGTTATCTATAGCTAATTACATATGATTAGGGGGTAGATCGACATGTGGAATGATATAGAATAATTTAGAATGAGATATAATATTGTGTACGAGATCGGAAAGATATCAGTTAAAAAGACAAGGAACGAGGCAAAGACATATGTACATTGGTAATTAATAAATCGGGAGTCTGAAATTGAGGATTTTTATTCAGAGGACTTGTTGAGTAAAAAGAAGAAGGCTCTACGCCAAGGATAAGTATTGAACGTATGATTTCAAGAAGAAACTGTAGGAAAGGATTGACGACAAATGATGCTAAGGAACTGTGGATTGATAGAATATGGATACTTAGGATACGACAAGGAAATCAAGTATTTACAATTGAGGTTAAAAATATGGTTGATGAACAAGCATTGTTTGCTTAGGAACATACCCAGAGAATGACCTATATTTTAGGGTATACGTTAAAGTTTCATGTTAGTATGGAAGACTCTAAAGGATATATGACGTAGTTTATGATAGAAGGACCATTGTTGAACCTGAACCAAAAAGATTGTAAAGAGAAACAGAAGAGATATCCTTACTTGTTCGACCCAACAGCTGCGAGGGAACCACCCGTTCCCGTTTGATACCCTAGAGGTTAGTCTTAATATTAGCCTTAGTTATTTGTTTGCATTGCTTGCTATGTTAGAATGTTTGTAAAGCCTTCTATCCTTGTAAATTTCGAGGACGAAATTTTTCAAGGAGGGAAGATTTGTAAGCCTCTAGATTTCAAAAAAATAATTTTTTATAATTTTCAATAGCATTTATATTAATTCAAATACGTATTTTGCAGCGTATTTCGTTTTCTCTTGGTTTCCGGAATGCTTTAAATTTTTTTCTAACTTATAGATTTTTTCCTTGGCCGGCATACCGCCAGTATACCGGAGTATACCGATGGCATACCGTCCAGACAAATTTTCCACATTTTAGATAGTTTTGATTTCAGATATTTTTATGAATAGTGTTTTCGATATTTTTGTGAATAGTATTTTGGATATTTTGATGAATAATGTTTAAGATATTTTCGTGAATAGTGTAGATACACTCTATTATCCAATGGATAATTGGTTTTATTTGAATGGCCATGATTGACCTAGACTTTCACATGGATCACGATCCGACGGCCAAGATTAATTCTCCCTTCTATATATACCATTTCACTTTCTCTCTCCTCTCTCTTTTTATTCTCTTCACTCCCTCTTCATTTCTTCTTTCCTTCTCTTCCCTTAGAGCTTGCCAAGAGCTTGGCCTTGAGGTCTAGAGTGTAGTTTTGTACCCCTCTTGGTGGTGGAGTAGAAGATTAGGCTTGGAGCTTAACCTAGGCAAGTACATCTTGCTCAAAAGTGACATGACCATACTTTATTTTTGTTTTCCATAGAAACTAAAGTTTTATTGGCCTATAATATGCTTCTTTAAATTGTTAACATGTTTAGTATATAGCACTTTTGGTTTTGATCGACAATATTGTGTAGATCTGAGTTTCTAGATATAATTTTTGAGTATTTTGAGGTTTTGATCTATCAAATGTTTTGATTTGTAAAAACTAATTGTTCCATGTTGTAGAAAATTCAATTCTATGCAATTTTGACTTTTGAAAATCCGAATTTCGATTTAAAACGAAGTTTTTATGGCCGAAACAAGTTTTGAGTTCAAAAATCAACTTTCTGTGACGGTTCGGAAAATCCGTCGGAAATTCGCGGAAATCCGTCGGAAAATCCGAACTTGCGCCACAAAACTTGCTGTGACGGATCGAAAAATCCGTCGATAATCCGCAGTAATCCGCCGGATGATCCGGTTAGGCTGTTTTTGAATTTTTATATATATTTTAACTGCTGTAAAAATCTGAAAAAAATTGTATTTAAATACTATGTTAATTTAGCTAATTTATTATAATTTTTCCAGCATTTAATAAGTACTTTGGTATTTTATAAAAATGGAAAAATAGACCTCATTTTCAGGATACATATGTTTGCTGATTTTTAATAAATATTTATGAAGGTTTATAAATTCCAGAAAAATTAGTATAAATTTCTATATTTAACAAGGATCATTTTGGTACTTTATTTTATGTAAAATTGAGATTTTTGTCTATCTCAAAAATTGTTGGAACACAATGTACAGTTTGATTTATTTATTGAATAATTACGACTTTCAATGATTTGTGTTCTTTTGAGTTATTATAGTATTGGACCTCACCCCGCACTAGTGTAAAGGTCCTAGAAAATTAGTTTGGATATAGTGTCACCCCACATTGGACTTTTATGCTAGGTCCCCACTTGGCTAGTATCCAGTTAGGAGTCGTGCCACACCACTAGTGTAATCTTGAACATAACTTAGATGCTGAGTTTGTATATCATTATTGACAGGACACCGGACATCTATATCTTCGTACTAGTATTCTTGCTTTGTTCGAGGCAAGTACATCTGCAAACTCATTTACTGTCTTTTAATGCTAGAACATGTATTAACCCTGTTAAAATACTGATCCTTGAGGTAGCAAGTTAAATCTTCACATGTTGTATTACTTTCAGTACCTGCCATGCTTAGGATAGTTCTTATATATTCACATGTTTCTTACTGGTTCTCAGTACATGTTTCACTATGCTTTATGTTGGCCCATTCGTCATGGTCAAACCTGATTTTAATAATTGATCAAACTCTGTCTCGATATAAATACAAGTCTACTCAGATGTTTACCTACGACGTTTTGGACACTGCTCAACAATGGTTATCAACAATGTTCAAGACTGAAGCCGTTTGCCATTCAGAATGTACTTCCTGTTAAGCAATGTAATTTTTCTTTTTATTGAGTCTAGGAATACATTGTACACCGAGTCGTACTGACAAATAGGCTATCCGAAAATGTTTTTCAGAGCCATCATATTCTTTTACAAATGATCCATGTTTTTGAAAAATATTCTTTTTACAAAAAGCCTTTGAAGGATTGTTCAAAAAGCCAAAATTTATTTTCTCCAAAAATGAACTGGCAGAACCTCAGGAGAACTCGGCCAGAGTTCGGCCAGAGTTCGGCCATTTGGAACGTTAGTGAACGTTGGGTTTTTGAACTTGGTCATCCTTCAGTTACGGGTTGTTACAAAGAGTTTTGTCCGAATTCTGCCCGAATTCTGTCAGAGTTCTGTCTTTGGAAAAGCTATAAATAGAGAAGCATTTCGATCATTTCAAGACACCAATTCACTTTCAATCTTCTCTTCTTAAAGCTTACAGTCTTCCAAAGAGTTCTTAAAAAGCTTTAATTTTCAAATCCCAAGCCAGTTACAATCCTCTAGTCGATTTGTCAGTACGGTACGGTCTAGAAGTTTCAGAGTGATTGTAATCAGAGGCTTGATAGAAGATTCAACTCTTCACAATTGAAGTTGGACGAGTTCTTCGAATCAAAGCTCGCGTCTATAGAAGTTGCAAGGACTTCGTATAAAAACTTGCGAGATTTTTCAATAGTGGATTCAACTGGAAGCTAGAGTTCTTCCGATTGGACTAGTCCTTACCAGAGAAAAACCAGTATAAATCTCGGTGTTTGTGTTTGCCTTCTGATCACTTTTAAATTCTGTCATTTACTTCTTGTGATTATTATTTTATCTGTGATCTAACTGCTAACAAGTTTTTAATTAGCAATATTCTGCTGCCTACTCTGTTCACCCCCTCTAGAGTATTATGCTTTACGATTTCGTTCCTACAATTGGTATCAGAGCAGTTTATACAGGTAAAGCACGGTAAAACAGCAGTTATATTCAATTTTATATAGATCACAGCTTTACACATGGCAACTGTGAAATTCATAAGTGAAGGCCAAGCCACAAACAGACCTCCACTGTTTGACGGCACAAACTACACCTATTGGAAAATACGTATGAGTTTCTTTTTGAAATCTCTTAATTTTGATTTATGGTCTGTGGTTATTGATGGCTATAAAAAGCCACCTCGTATAAATGTTGATGGAGTTTTAACTGAAAAACCCTATGACAAATATACAGAGGAAGAAAAGAAAAATGCCAGTCTTGACGCACGTTCTATTAACGCTTTATTTTATGCTTTAGACAAAACTGAATTTAACATGGTATCTATCTGCACAACTGCAAATGAAGTATGAAAACTTCTTGAAGTCATACATGAGGGCACAACTCAAGTCAAAGAATCAAAGGTCAGCAGACTTACTCAAGAGTATGAGGCGTTCAAGATGAAGCCCAACGAAACAGTTACTCAGATGTTCGAAAGATTCTTGGATATTGTAAATCCTTTGTCCTCCCTAGGCAAAGATTACAGTAAGCATGAAAAGATTCGCAAACTCCTGCGAGCACTTACAAAGAACTGGATTCTGAAGGCTACTGCAATCATTGAAGGAAACGACCTCACTACTATGACACTTGAAGTATTCATGGGTAAGCTACTCACTCATGAACTAGAGTTACAAGACTTTGAAGAGCCTGCACCAAAGGAGAAGACGATCGCTTTCAAGGCTCAGCACAGAAGATCTGCTGAAGATGATTCAGACAACAGTGAATCTGATGCTGAAGATCAAGCACTCCTTGCAAGAAAATTCAAAAGATTCTTGAGATATGAGAAGAAGACAAAAGAGAACAATGGCGGCAACAGCTGGTATCAAGATGACGCTGTCTGCTACGGCTGCAAAAAGAAAGGACACATGAAGAAGGACTGTCCTACAAACACATCAACAAGCAAGAAGAGCAACAGATACGAGAAAGGGAACCTGAAAAGATCAACATCTCGGAAGTATGCCAACACTAGCATATGGCATGAAAGTGAAGCCAGCGACTCAGAAGATGAACAATCAGAAGACGCTACAAATGTATGCTTTATGGCATCCGATTAGGTACTCTCTGAACCTACAGTTGATATATATGATGACTTCACCTTTGAGCAATTAGGAGAAGCCTTCAGTGAACTGTTAAGTGATTACAGGAAACTGCGTAGCAAATATCAGACCTCTAAGAAGGTACTCAAAGAGTACAAAGGTAAAATAGGAAGACTTACCGACCTACTAGCTGAGGTTAAAGATAATGTTAGTGAGTCTGGGGAGCTTTCTTCCATTAAGCTCTTATTATACGAGACTACCAAGTCATCCAAAGAAAAAGACAAGGTTATTGACCAACTAAAAGAAGAACTTTCTAAAGAGAATAAAAGTCTTCAAAGTGCACAAGTCAGAATGGAAGCACTCACTTCTGACTATACTAAGTTATATGACACTTCCAAAAGATTAAAAATTTGGTTAGGAAAACAGCCTGAGACTGCTGCTTCCTACCCTAACACATGTCACTTACCGAAAAATCGAAACATTCCTAAACCTAACACTATCAGACCTAACCCTATCAAACCTTTGCCTAAAAAGGTTATGCCCAACCAGGATAATAGGTATGCTTTCTTCTATACTAGAAAACCTAAACCTACCAACCATGCACACCACTCAGCTTTCAATACTCAACATGCCAAATGTCATTATTGTGGCCTCATGAAAACTAACCAGTCAGGACCCTACAAGAAATGGTACCAATAGTTTCATCTGCAAATTATTTTGTAGGTGGGACACCCTTCACATGCTAGGAGCAAATGGATCCTCGACAGCGGTTGCTCACGGCACATGACCGGCGACGCTTCATTATTTGCAACACTGTCGAAGAGGAATAAAGAAGGATACGTCTCCTTCGGCAATAATTTAAAAGGGTATATAATCGGTATTGGTGATATTGGTAAAGCTCCCTGTCCAGTGATTAAAGATGTTTGTCTTGTTACTGAGTTAAAACATAATCTGCTCAGCATAAGCCATTTAGCATATCACGGTTATGGTATTAACTTCGTAAAAGACAAATGTACTATTATTGATAGTTCAACTGGTAATACTATATTTGAAGGTATTAGAGAAGACAATATATATGTTTTCTATTTGTTGGAAGATATTAATATTTCAGGTAGATGTTTAATGGCTAAAAGCGATGAGAGTCATCTGTGGCATATGAGACTCGATCATGCAAATATGGATACTATTTCCAGAATATCCACAAAGAAGCTAGTACGCGGTTTACCGGACATTACATTCAAGAAGGATTCGGTATGCAGTCAATGTGAAAAGAACAAAGCTACTCGATCCACTTTCAAGTCAGTAAACGTTGTATGTACTATTAGACCTCTACAATTGCTACATATGGACTTATTTGGTCCTAGCAGAGTTGCTAGCCTTGGAGGTAAGCTATATGCTTTTGTAATTGTAGATGATTATTTTAGATACACGTGGGTATATTTTCTGACACGCAAAAATGATACATTATCGAAATTTGTCACCTTTTGCAAGAAAGTACAGAATGAAAAAGGTTACATGATCATTCGTATTAGAAGCGATCATGGAGGCGAATTCGAGAATGCAGAGTTTGAGCAATTTTGTGACACACACGGTTTTGTACACGAATTCTTCTGTCCTAGGACTCCACAACAAAATGGAGTTGTGGAACGTAAGAACAGAACTCTATCCGAAATGGCCAGAGTAATGTTAAACCAGTTTAGTCTACCCAAGTATTTCTGGGCTGAAGCTGTCAATACAGCTTGTTTTGTTCTCAATAGAGTTCTAATTCGACACAAATCGAAGAAGACTCCATTTGAGCTATGGTTTGATAGAATTCCATCAGTTTCATATTTTAGAATATTTGGTTGTAAATATTTTATTCTTAATACAAAAGTTAATTTGGGAAAGTTTGACGAAAAGGCCGATGAAGGTATATTTTTAGGTTATGCGGGCAAAAGTAAAGGATACAGAGTCTTCAACAAAAGAACCATGATCATCGAAGAGACGATCAATGTCACCTTTGATGAACTAAATCAAACGACAATCGATGACAATGACGAAGATCTCAATGTATCCAGCAAAGCACCAGCTGATCCTCCTAGAGAAAATTCAGGAACCCGCTACCTTCGGAGTCTGCCAAAAAGATTGAAGTTCACGGCTGATCATCCAAAGAACTTAGTAATTGGTGAGATTACCAAGGGTGTAAGTACTCGCTCCTCTAATAAAGATATAGCTTCTTGTGTTGCTTTTATCTCACAGTTTGAACCCAAAAGTATTGATGAAGCATGTAGTGATAATTTTTGGATAGATGCTATGCAAGAGGAATTAAACCAGTTTGAACGAAATCAAGTTTGGCAACTTGTTCCCAAGCCTATTGATCATCCGGTAATTGGCACCCGATGGGTATTTTGAAATAAACTGAACGAGAATGGTTTAGTGACTCGTAATAAGGCTCGACTCGTAGCTCAAGGATACTGTAACTCCTCTTCCCGAATTTCTCTAATTATTAATTTTTTCTTCTTTCTTTTATTGTGCTTAAAGGTCATTTTCGTCGAGATTTTGCGAATAACTTTATGATAAATTTCTATTGAAAACAAGTTCTAAAGATTAAACTCTTTGAGAGTGCTATTTTGTTTTAAATAAATAGTTATTGAAGTATATAGTTAGAACTATGAAAGATGTTTTGTTACTACCTTGAATTTTATTAAACATTAATTTTGATTGTAAATTATAAATATTTATAGAATTTTAGAATATGTTTCAAATTATTCGATGATGTCGGATATTATCTATATTATAGTGGTAAATAATAATATTTTGATTTAGAAAATATGTTAATTGACAAAATATTAAATTTCTTTTAAAGTTATGTCGATCGCCTATTTCATTTTGATTTAACTCATACGATTTGAATTATTTATCAATATAGAATAATATTTTAAATTATTATGGCAATCATTAATAAGATTGTGATTAGGTTAATTTTGGTTTAAACAGTTATGCTATTTTAATTTATATAATCTAAACTTTTAACAATATTAGCTATCAATTCTAAATTGGCAGTATTATCTATTAGTAGATTCGATTAAAGTTAATTTGATTTTAAAATATATATTATTTGATTCAAATTTATGTATTGAGATTATATTAACCTAGTTTAAATATTTATTTGGTTTTAAATTAAGGGGATAATTAGATTTGATTTATAAAATATACGTTACAATATTTCTATGACAATAAATATTATTTTAAATTTTACTGATAATCGATTATTTGATTTTTGACTTAAATTTATATGCTTTAAAATTACTTGATATCAATTGATCAATTGTGTAATAATATTAAATAATGGAAAGATTATTATAGTTTAAATATTGTTAAACGAATATTCTAGTTTATAACTGTTTAAATCCTATTTTTCTTTAAATTCAAATCTAGATAGAATTCTTTTTCTTATCTCTACCGATAGTGTACATATATACATATATATATGCAACTCCCCTCTCCCCCTCGTCTCTTTAATCTCTTGTTGCCAACACCACAACTACCAGGACCGCCCACGGCCTCCAACTCCTCTGTTCCTCACACACATACATCATCACCATTGTCCACAACCAACACCCCTCCATCACCCCGTGCCGTCGTGTCGGTGTCGTTTACATCTATTCCAGTCCGTCATAGAGTACAAAACTCGTGTCCGATACACTGGACACGCCACACCAATAGAATACACCAAGAATCAAATACAACCCTAACCTACAGCCGTAGTCCACCCCTTCGAACTCATCGCGAACCACCGAGGATCCGCAGCTGCTCCGTTCGGCCGTCGAACCTAGCTTCTCCGCCGTTGTCGACTTGATCCCGCACCGCCGTGGAGATTTCTCCTCCGAGCTGGGCGATAACTCCTTCCGTCGCGCCTGTGTTCGCCGTGACCACCGGATCCACACGCAGGCCAGCTTTGGCCAAGCACAGTGGTGCCACCGGCTCCCCGACGCCTGCCCGCGACCGAGACGCGAAGCCACCGGAGTTCGATCGACCGTCCTCCTCAACCCGCACATATGTCGACGCCCGCCACGACCTGGTCTCCCGCCACCAGAACTCCTTCCCGCGCCGGGACTCTGCGAGACCACCGGCCCGGATTTCTAGGAGACCGACGCCTGGTAATCCACACCCATTCTCCGCCGGAGCCCGCCACCGCCTTCGTCCCCCAGATCTGGACATCCCCAGCCCAGATCCGCCACCGGAGAGCGCTGGAGCCGCCTAAACGTCCACCGGCGACCTCCTTCACGGCTTTCGACTCACCGCCAACTCCATTAGGCGGAGCTGCCACTCACCTGCGTCCCGGAGCCGAGCACTTCATCGAACACCCCTGCTACCAAGTCCTCTTCAACGATTCCAGCTTTTTGGAGCGTCGACTGATCGGTGCTCCACCGCCCACCTTGAGTTCCCTCGCCGCCTCCCTCCTCGATCGAGTCTCCGAGCCGCGCCCATCCCCTTTCCGCCCGAGCCGAAGAGACGCTCCGCCTGAGCCGGTGATTGCCTGACGCGGCACCGTTCCTCCGTGACAACCCCGACGAGGAGCGATCGGCTCTTCCCCGCCGACGATCCTTCCGGAGCCGTCTCGCCAAAGCGCGACCAGCGCAGTGCTACGCCTCCGACTGCCTTCCGGCATCCGACCTAGGTGGTCGCTCCCTATTCCCACTGTGAGTCTCCTCTCCTTCTCCCCCCTTTTTATTCCCTTCTTAATTCTTCTCTCCCGTTCTGAGTTCTCACCGAGAACAAAGAAAAAAAAAATAGTAAAGGCACGGGAATCAAGAAATAAAATATTTATTACTAGATTATTTTTCTATTCTTTACCATTCTCAGTTTGATTGTGTTGTATAGTTATATTATTTATGTTATTATAGGAATATATAAATACTGTATTATTTTAATATGATTATGTGTGGTTTTATTAAAAATATATCTTTGGTAACAAAGTGTAAGTATTTGATAAAAGTATATATATATATATAATATTTGGAAAGGTATATTAGTACTTTCTAAATCATATTGTTGTATTATTCTATTAGTATTTTAAAGTATGATTATTGACTTAAGAAAAATATTGTTATTTATGATTAATATTTAAAATATATCTTCAAAAAGGGGTATATATATGATTATTACGGACTATACTGGACTCAACGGGCGATTTTGTGCACGGCCTGCCGTAATCCAACTTTGGACATACGGTTGGGTTCGTATCGAAAAACCGGATCCGTAGACATGTAGTTTGACGACTTTAGAGACCATTGACTCTGGCACACTTTTCGGTGCAAAGCGGGTCCAACGGCGGACATCGTTTTTGTCCGAAATTATCATTTTTGCTCCTGTGTCCAGAATTGGACTTAAGGACAGGCAATCCTAGCTAATTTGACTCTTCTGAGAACGTTGGTAATGTTTAATTTAGCATCCGGAGACTTCTACATGTGTTGACAGATTGTGGCTCATTGAGTGGTATAGTATTATTGGTTTCTCCAGCTAAGGACCTCAGGCAAGTGCACTTTCTGATTGCTTTTCGATTCATAGTAGTCTTTTCATTTCATGTCTATACATGTATCTTGTTGCTTGTTGACACGCTCATCACACGGAGTAGTCGGGAAGGGAAATATCTTAGTACACATGTGAACTACCCAGAAATATTCCCAAAATGTCTATTATTGCATGATAGCAGCTGCACACGACACGTGCAGTGAGCCGGATTTACCCCCTAGCCGTTCACATATCGAAACAGATATTTCACACCACTTAAATAGATGTCTTTTATTAGTTTTTTCCTTGTTACTTCTCTATCGTGCTATGTCATCAGTTTTCTTACTAGCTTTCATATTCCATATGCTATTTTCATGTCTTGTTAATTCTATTGTGTTTTGCATTGCCGTCGGTTTGTGTACTTGTTCCAATCCTGACTGGATAACCAATATTTTTCAGGTTTAGCCGCGATCATTCTTAGCACTGGGAGGACATGGGTATGCTGAGGTCGACCTAGAAATAGAAAGTACTTGTATCAATTTCATTAATTATAAAATCTTGTATTTTATTTAATTGTAAATGTTGTAATAAATTTAGAAATGTGAATGAGCAGCAAATGTTATTTATTTTGAGCATTTATTTCTTGCGGGCTTGACAGCGTTCTACCGCCGACTCTGCGGCGTAGGCTGGCTTGGACACGTCTCGTATCCAGAAAAGCGGGTACGGGCCGTGACAAGTTTTTGTGGTGGCCCATGCAGGTCAATTTTCGCAAAATTGTGCGAACTCGTGGTAGTACCATATTAGTCGTACTACTGCGAGCCTGCGACTAGGAATTGCTCATTCACAAATAGGATTGAATTGATTATAGGAGAATGACTAGGACTAGGAATCCCGTACACAATTTACTATGGGGTAGTTAAGGTTGTCATATAGGCCCTGCAATTTAGGAAAGGACTTACTGAGATTTAGATAATTTGAGAAATTCCATAGAAACACTATTACATTTTGATACGACGTTGTGACCGAAGGTGGGTAGACTATTTTCTCATCAACTTTGGCCTCCTGGAACCCAATTCTTAATCGTAACCCTTTTTTCCAAAATTTATAAGCTTTTATTGAATTAAGTTATGATTTTTTGGAATTTTATTATAATTATAGAAGGGTTTAGTCATGGTTAAGATTTAGAGTACAAGATGACTATAAATTATGGCACGGATAGTGTGATCGTATGCCTTGATTAATGTTCTAGCCATAGTAGAGAAGGTCGAGCCATAGGTGTATCATAAATAGGAAAACCAGGCTAAGTTGCAACTTGACCTCTATAAAGAATTTAATTAGTTATTTGTTAATTATGAGATCTGGTTGTACCAATTCAGCCCGGACTGGATCCGAACGCAACCTAAGCCCTGGTAGTCATGTAGTGCGACCAACGACGTCCATATAGACATATAGATATGTATACATATTGGTAGACCATTTCTAGTATTGTGAATAATTTCTACAAATTATATATTGAATGTAATATTGCTATTTAAATTTATATTTTACTTAGAAATAGGGTAACCTCCTCTTAGAAAGATATTTTAGGATTTCTGGGATTTACTTAGACTATACATATATAATTACGTATATATATATTAATAATAGGTAGATATAGTGCTGTATACATAATTTTTCTCGATCTTGAATATTAGAGAAATATGAATTTAAGTTTATATTTCTTTTGCCTTCGGTCCTTTCCTTTCTGAATTTATCATTTGTACAACTTTATCTTATGTCTTCTCTCAGCATCGCCATATCATGAGTTTGTATCACTTATATTTTCTTAGACCCAAGGGATTTGTCCTTTTAAATAATTTTTCACTCAATTGTCTATACCTTAATCTTATGTTAAGTTTTTGGATTCAGGAGTTATCCTTCCTAACTAATTATTTTTTTTTCAAGACTTGATATTCATACTGGAAGGAAGATACTTACACCCTCTTAGAACTTGTTTGAAATTCTAGAATCTTCTTTGAGATTTCATAAAGTATAGTTAAAAGAATATTTGTTGACTTGCGATAGCAAGACAGCAGCGCACTGTCGCCACTTATTTGAATTATCGAGACTACGGGTTCACTGCAGCCAGCAGCGCACTGGCGTGGCATGTTCCCTAAGTTGAAATTATTTCAAGTAAGCGTGAGTTATCGAATGTCATTAAAGCTATAGCTTGGTTGCCCTATTCTTTTTCATCCTTGAATTATTATGTCAATTTCAGATAGAGTTGATAGGGTATTCATTACCGTATCCTAATTTGAGTCGTGGAACCAAGAGTTTACTGCAGCTAGTTGTACACTGGCGAGGCATAAATTCTCGGTAAAACAACTTCATGTATGTTTATGATATTCGAATACCATATAGGCTGTCTTTTATTGGCATGTAACTGTTAAGTTTTTAAATTGATTTGTACCTTATTACCATCTTCTCAATAAACTAGTTCTATTTGTCATCTCTCAAACCTATTTTTCTTCCACTAGGTTCCTAAACATATCTAGATCTTGATTCTGGGGCACGTGTCTAATTGATTAGGGATAAATAGTTAATCGAATCAACACGATTTTGATTTGACCATTCTTGAACGCTTTTGACAGTGCCTAGACTAATTTTATTATATTTCGATCGAGTCAACCTGCATATTTACATAGACTTTGATTCTTAAATCATGCCTAAACAATTTTGCTTGAATAATTAATCAAGTCAAACACAATTGAATTTCTATCTAAATGACTTTGACCGTGACTAGACTATTTGACTATAGTCATAGACGTGCCTGTAGTTCAACCTCCACTATGGCTAAATTTAGAATTATTCCAGCCCTGATCATGTTTAGTTAATCATATCCATACTTATGCCGAATTTTAATTATGCTTGGGTGACTTGCATGATTAGCCGTGATCGTAACTACATCCTATTCGTATCTAAGTAATTTTAATCTTGTTGTATGTTGCCTAAACTTTTGATCGTTGGTCATTTCAATTACTAGTTAATCGTGCCTAACGACTCTTCCTTAATTAGCTAATCTTATTTCGAATATATCTTTGACCATTATGACTATATCATTTTGACTATACCTTAATCGTGCCATTTTTCACCAATCTACCAAGTCTGTCTATCCTAGTAGTCCTTAAATTCGAGGACGAATTTATTTCTAAGGTGGGTAGATGTGTAACTCCTCTTCCCGAATTTCCCTAATTATTAATTTTTTCTTCTTTCTTTATTGTGCTTAAAGGTCGTTTTCGTCGAGATTTTGCGAATAACTTTATGATAAATTTCTATTGAAAACAAGTTCTAAAGATTAAACTCTTTGAGAGTGCTATTTTGCTTTAAATAAATAGTTATTGAAGTATATAGTTAGAACTATGAAAGATGTTTTGTTACTACCTTGAATTTTATTGAACATTAATTTTGATTGTAAATTATAAATATTTATAGAATTTTAGAATATGTTTCAAATTATTCGATGATATCGAATATTATCTATATTATAGTGGTAAATAATATTATTTTGATTTAGAAAATATGTTAATTGACAAAATATTAAATTTTTTTTAAAGTTATGTCGATCGCCTATTTCATTTTGATTTAACTCACACGATTTAAATTACTTATCAATATAGAATAATATTTTAAATTATTATGGCAATCATTAATAAGATTGTGATTAGGTTAATTTTGGCTTAAACAGTTATGCTATTTTAATTTATATAATCTAAACTTTTAATAATATTAGCTATCAATTCAAAATTGGCAGTATTATCTATTAGTAGATTCGATTAAAGTTAATTTGATTTAATTATTTGATTCAAATTTATGTATTGAGATTATGTTAACATAGTTTAAATATTTATTTGGTTTTAAGTTAAGGGGACATCAATTAGATTTGATTTATAAAATATACGTTACAATATTTCTATGACAATAAATATTATTTTAAATTTTACTGATAATCGATTATTTGATTTTTGACTTAAATTTATATGCTTTAAAATTACTTGATATCAATTGATCAATTGTGTAATAATATTAAATAATGGAAAGATTATTATAGTTTAAATATTGTTAAACGAATATTCTAGTTTATAACTGTTTAAATCCTATTTTTCTTTAAATTCAAATCTAGATAGAATTCTTTTTCTTATCTCTACCGATAGTGTATATATATATATATATATATATATATATATATATATATATATATATATATATATATATATATATATATATATATATATATATATGCAACTCCCCTCTCCCCCTCGTCTCTTTAATCTCTTGTTGCCATCACCACAACTACCAGGACGGCCCACGGCCGCCAACTCCTCTGTTCCTCACGTCACCGACACCATCGAGCCCAAATCCCTGGCCATCCCCACACATACATCATCACCATTGTCCACAACCAACACCCCTCCATCACCCCGTGCCGTCGTGTCGGTGTCGTTTACATCTATTCCAGTCCGTCATAGAGTACAAAACTCGTGTCCGATACACTGGATATGCCACACCATTAGAATACACCAAGAATCAAATACAACCCTAACCTACAGCCGTAGTCCGCCCCTTCGAACTCATCGCGAACCACCGAGGATCCGCAGCTGCTCCGTTCGGCCGTCGAACCTAGCTTCTCCGCCGTTGTCGACTTGATCCCGCACCGCCGTGGAGATTTCTCCTCCGAGCTGGGCGATAACTCCTTCCGTCGCGCCTGTGTTCGCCGTGACCACCGGATCCACACGCAGGCCAGCTTTGGCCAAGCACAGTGGTGCCACCGGCTCCCCGACGCCTGCCCGCGACCGAGACGCGAAGCCACCGGAGTTCGACCGACCGTCCTCCTCAACCAGCACATATGTCAACGCCCGCCACGACCTGGTCTCCCTCCACCAGAACTCCTCCCTGCGCCGGGACTCCACGAGACCATCGGCCCGGATTTCCAGGAGACCGACGCCTGATAATCCACACCCGTTCTCCGTCGGAGCCCGCCACCGCCTTCGTCCCCCGGATCTGGACATCCCCATCCCAGATCCGCCACCGAAAAGCGCTGGATCCGCCTAAACGTCCACCGGCGACCTCCTTCACAGCTTTCGACTCATCGCCAACTCCATTAGGCGGAGCTGCCACTCACCTGCATCCCTAGGCCGAGCACTTCATCGAACACCCCTGCTACCAAGTCCTCTTCAATGATTCCAGCTTTTCGGAGCGTCGACTGATCGGTGCTCCACCGTCCACCTTGAGTTCCCTCGCCGCCTCCCTCCTCGATCGAGTCTCCGAGCCGCGCCCATCCCCTTTTCGCCCGAGCCGAAGATACGCTCCGCCTGAGCCAGTGATCGCCTGATGTGGCATCGTTCCTCCGTGACAACCCCGACTAGGAGCGACCCGTTCTTCCCCGCCGACGATCCTTCCGGAGCCGTCTCGCCAAAGCGTTGTAGGCCTTTAAAAATGACAGTCACGCTGAGTTGATCAGGACAAGTCAAAAGTCACGCTCAGTTGATCCAGACAATATTTACAAATTACGCTGGGGAACAGCTCATCATTTGTTATGACTGACAGCACGACAGTCGAAGAATGTCTCTTTGTAGGCCACGTATGCACAGAATTCGAGAGATCACAGCCGTCTATTGCATGATTTTCGAAATCTTCTTCAGCAAGACTCAACCTTTGTCATGTTGGCGTACCAAAAGAGCTTCTTGTCATTTAATGCGACTGACAAAAGCAATCACTGTCAGAGATTTTGTGTCAGTCGAGACACGCCAAATCAAGACAGCTGGCAGTTCTATCTCAAGTCTGCGTGTATTTGTGAGATCTTCATCTCAAACGTGCATGGATTCTGAAGTTTTATTCCTCAAGTCTGCGTGGATTTTGAAGCATTTTTGCCTCGAGTCTGCGTGGATCCGGAAGCTTCTTGCCCCAAGTTTGCGTGGATTTTGAAGCTTTCTACGCCGATTTGCGTGGATTTCGTCTTCAACAAGTCTGCGTGGATTTCATCAAATTGGAGTACGTGGCAGCCATGCCACTGATCTCTCGCCTGCGTGTCCTGTAACTTGCACACGACTCATGCATGATCCCCATGTGTCCAACAGTTACAGGCCACGTCCAGTAACTTCTCACAACCTTGCGTATGTTAAATCCTGCGTGATTTTCAACTAAGCACAGGCTGTGAAGACAGTTATCTTTTCAGTTTTATTTTTGACTCTATAAATAGAGTTCTTTTTCTCATTCATGGTACAGATACATAGTTATCTACTGTCAAATTTTTGAGAGCTTTTCTTCTTCGCATAGTCCAAGGAATAAAGTGATCGTCTTCTAGATCAGATTCCCACAGTTGTAATTTTCCCAGATACACAATAAATAAAGGAATTTTTTTATTTATGGAAAACAAATTGGCGACTCTGCTGGAGAAAACTATCTCCTCTTCTGAGATGGCAACAACTCAATGCGACACTTCGTTAATCGGCTCGACGAAGAAGGTGATGACGATCAAATTCGATCAACTCGCCTATGAAGAAATGCAGTGGGCTAAGAGTGGCAAGCCCACTCCAGCCTCTATTACCACGGCCAAATCGAAGGGATACTCTGTCTATGTCCCTAAGAATCAGTTGGCAGTCAATAGTGAAGTCTCTGCCACAGTGTCTACTCCTAACACTGACAAGAACTCTACTGCAAGCACGCACACTCTTGTGCGCTCGAAGATGACAGCAATCAAAAGTCATGTTGACAGTACTGGCTCCTTAGCCAAATCTGTTCCAGCGTGCAAATTCAATTCTAAAAGTCACGCTGACAGTACTGGCTCCTTAGCCAAATCTGTTCCAGCGTACAAATTCAATTCTAAAAGTCACGCTGACAGTACTGGCTCCTTAGCTAAATCTGTTCCAGCGTACAAATTCAATTCTAAAAGTCACGCTGACAGTACTGGCTTCTTAGCCAAATCTGTTCCAGCGTGTATTTCTAAAATCAAAAGTCACGCTGACAGTACTGGCTCCTTAGCCAAATCTATTCCAGCGTGTAATCTTAAATCCAAAAGTCACGCTAACAGTACTGGTTCTTTAACCGAGTCTGTTTCAGCGTGTATTTCATCCAATAAGAATAGCTCCTTAGCTATCTCTTCTTCTTTACCAAGTTCTACTAGAACTGGGGCTGGTCTTCCACACAAAGTCTCTTCGAAAAGGAATAACTCTTTAGTTGTTCCTTCTGCTCCTGTAGTTTTTACTTCAGGAACAGCTTTGACTGACAATTTTGTTAGTCAAAGGAAAGGAGATAGTCTTTTGACTACTCTTCCTTCTGGACATTCTATGTCTCAAAACTTGAATGAGTCTAAGAAGAAACATTCCTTAATGTCTTCTTCTATGACTTCTTCAAATTGGGCACAGAATCTGTCTAGAAAAGAAGGTCTGTTACCAACTCCTAATCAAAGGGATGGTTCAACTCTTCCTTCTCTGCAAATATCTAGATCAATGGAAGGAACACTCCATGTTTCCAAAACTAATGTGTTACCTTTAACTGATCTAAGAACAAAACTTAGCACTTCTGGTTGTAAGAAACCATATCAGTTGGAAGCAAGGATAAAAGATCCAAATGCAGAGTATGCAAGAAACTATGTGGCTCATATTAATCATTCTCTATATAATCAAGAGCCATCAAGACCCAAGAACAGGAAATATACTCTTCAATCTTCACAAACAGATTTACGAGAATATCTTCACAAGAAGAGAAGGAGTGATTCTTTGTCAAAGGATCATGCTGAATGTGACTTCTATCCAAGAGTCATAATTCAATGCAGATGTCAATTAATGGTTCAGGACTATACTGATCATGAATGTGACTTCCAGCCGAGAGTTACAATGCAATGCAGATGTCAAACTAAACGACAATCTGTCTTCAATCGGATTCAGTGTGAACCTATGCCTGATGAAGATGAGCCTTTGTTTGCTTCTGTCAACATGACCTCTCGAGATACCGGGGGTAGAGCTGATAGTCCAGATGGAGTATATAGAAACACCAGAGCAAGAGTCCTGGCCTCTAGTCAAAGAAATTTGATCTCTGAAGATGATTCTGAATTTCTTGGAGAATCTAACTTCCCACCTCTTCCTACTGGGGGTAGTTCTCCTCTAAATGACTTTGATGCACGAAGCAGTGATTCAGAGCATACAACATCCACTAATTCATCAATAATCCCTCGTACAGTCACGACATATATGGTGGATGGGAATACTGAATTGAACAATGAACCTTCTTCTTCGGTTACTCCTCAAGATCAAAGGATTGCTTCTTTGGAACAACAAATGAAGTCTATGGCTGATACTATGAAGTCAATGTATAAACTCATGACAGCTCAGTTGCAAAATCGATAGACTGTACCAGATGCCATACCAACTGACACTGATATAAGTCCAGTACAAGTTCCTCCAGCAGTACAATCCAATACTCCTGGACCAGCTCAACCAAATCCTAGTCTCTCTAGAGCTGGGGGTAGTGCTTACAATGCTGTTCCTCCTCCTAACTATTCTCTACAAGCTACAACTCCACAATCCTCCGGAGTTGTTAATGAAGAATTGAGGAATTGCAAAACTCAATTCGAGGCATTCAAACAGAAAGTTGGTTTACAAAGATTAGGCATCAAACAACCTTATCCGATAGAATGGAAGCAAGTATCATATCCTCCTAAATACAAGCCTCCTACTATCTCATTCTATGATGGAACCACTTCTCCAAGTCAGTTTATTAATCACTTTGAAGTGATGACTGACCAGTTGCAACCAAGTGATGCTCTCCTTACTCGGGTATTTATTGGATGTCTCAAGGGAACTGCTTATGAATGGTATAGAAGTCTCCCAGATGGGTGCATTACCTCATTTGCTGGTTTCAAACAGATGTTTCTTGAACGGTTCTATGAAGGGCTCAATGACATGACTATGTCTGCTCTTATTAGAATCAAGCAGAAAAATAATGAAACTACAGAGGATTACATTGAACGGTTTCGAAGAGAAGCTCTGAAGATGCCTCTTGGAACTCCTGATGCTGTCACCATCGACACATGCAAATCAAACTTGTTGCCAATCATCAGCATGTGGACAGGATCCACCCAATTCTAAGACTGGCCTTCTTTCATAGTCAGTGCCAAGGCCGCAAAAATTAGTGCTGAAACCTTCAAAGGTTTAGGAGTGCAGATGACTCCTAAAGAAACAGGTCAAGGTACTAACAATAAAAACAATGCTCGCAAAGGAAAAGAAACTCTTGAAGTTAATCTTCAGAGCAAAGATGTATCAACTGTTCAAACTCTTGCCTCTACAACTCAACAATCAAGAATACCTCGCCCCAAAGAAGAATATTCTTTCGATGATGATGATGTCCTTGGTATCTTTGAATGTCTGCTGAAAGGTAATAAAATACAATTACCTGAGATCAAGAAACCTGATGAAGCTGGTAAGACAGATCATCCCAAATACTGTCCATACCACAGAATGCTGGGTCATACAATTCGTACATGTTATGTACTGAAAGAAAAGATCCAAGAAATGATTAAATCTGGAGCTATCTCCCTTACTCCAAAAGAGAAGACCGTCACCTCCAACATCGTCTCTATGCAATTCGGAGATTTCCCTCCTCAACTCCTGGAAAGTGGGATTGTTCCTATTCCCAAGGCAACTCTTGAAATAGTGAATATTCCTCCTCCACATTCTGAAGGATTAGTGCCAATCACTTTGGAAACTGGAGAAATTATGTGGATTCATCCTGATCTAGTGGCAGATTTTGAATCACCTTCTCCTCAAAAAAACTACTTCTCAAAAGTCCAAGAAGGCTGGAAAGATTAAGTCATGTCATATGACGTCTCTTGGATCTACCTCCGACACAGAGCCAAAAGAGAAGGAAGAAGCACTTGCTACTCGAACGGGGAAACCTTATCTAAAGGATTATTCCAAGAATCCCGAGAATACTCCTGATATCCCTCCAGCTAATAAAGATGCTCCTAATGTTCCTCCTGAAGAAGAATCATCTACTGCACCTGTTCCTTCAACTACACCGGTTGAACCTGTTCCTCCCAAGCCTACAGCTCTGGAGAAAGGCAAACAACAGGCTCGGTTTGATAAACCAATCAAGAAGTCCCCTCCTCTTGGGTTTCAGAAGCCTTACAACTTCGACATTCTAGCTCAACTTGCTAATACTCCAGCTAGAATGTCCCTCTTTGAACTTCTACGTCTTTCTAAAGAGACTCGGGAGACGTTAAGTGAAGCACTTCTTCAGGCTGACTCTTGTCTTGCACAGTTAAAGAAGCCAGATGCAGAACCTGCCACTTGCTTACATTGCAACAGTGTACTGGAGATTATCCCAAATATCACCTTTACACAAGACGACATGCTATTGGAGGATAATCGACATGATCGGCCTCTCTACTACACTGGTTATATCGATACGATGAAGATAGATCATATCCTCATTGATCCAGGGTCTGCTATAAGCAAAATGCCAAAGAGTCTATTGGATGAACTAAAAATCCCTCTTCACAAGCTCTCTAAGACGGTTACTACTATCCTGGGATTCAATCAAAGCCGAAGCGAGCCTTTGGGAAAGATTCATCTGAAGCTTCAGATAGGCGATTTCAGATCCAAAGTCACTTTCTATGTGATCGAGATTGTAGGATCCTATAATCTTCTTCTTGGGAGGCCCTTTCTTCATGAAAATAATGTGGTGCCTTCTACTCTTCATCAGTGTTTTAAGTACATTGATAGCAATGGAAGAGTACAAAAAGAAGTTGCTGATATAAATCCTTTCCATGGGGTTGAAGCTTATTTTAATGATTCCCGAATGTACAAAGAAGAATATACAAGGGTCATACAAGCTATGGAGAAAGAGGATGCACAAAGTGAGACTTTAATAATCCCTGTTAAAGGTCGAACTACTCAGCAACAATCTCCCAAACCCTCTGGAGAAGGTTCTTTCATCATTCCAGTGACTGGACGGATCTCTCCGTTACCTCAGTCGTCTGCTCAAGACACAATGATCATTCCTGTTAGTGGACGTACTACAGTTCCTGTATCTTCACAGGATACTCTGTTAATTCCAGTTGGAGGGCAGACCACTCTTCCATCTCAAGCTTCAAGGGAGCTCACCTCTTCTGAGCCATTTGTTATCGATCTTAATCGAAACAAAACTTCTTCTTCTTCTCCCCCTTTATTCATTGACTTGGCTAAAATCTCTAAGGCTCAGCCTTCTTCCAATATAAATATTACTGCTTTTACATTTAATGAAAAGTCTCCACCTTTGCAGTACGCTGATGTATGCAATTATGTTTATAGTTATTTATATCTGTTAGATGACTTGAGCACAATAACCATAGGAGTTGTACAGACTGTTCATACAGATGTATCTCTAGAACCTGTACAATCTTTATACTTTCTAGTTCCCAGCAGAAAGCCAGGAGACATTCCAATACTCTTTTACAAAGGGCCCCAAAGTCCTTTTGATTTAGAAGATGATGACAGAAATGATGATACTGGAATATTACAACTACGTTGTTATAGTCAGCAATCTAAAGACATCATCAAAAATATGGGCTATGACTTCAGGACTGGCCTCAATAGTGGAAAAGGAAGAAAAATGCCTGTTCGTATTCCTCCTCTGAAATATAGAAGGACAAAATACGGATTGGGCTATATTGCTCCTACTCCTTTTATCAATATTATCCATGAAGATCCTGAATCTGACGAAGATAAGAGATCTGATTCTTCTAGTACCACTTCTTGGGATTCCGATACGAGTATCGGTGACTTCTACTGCAACATTCTGTCTTCCAACATGGTTTCTATTGACCGTTCTGAAGAAAGCGATGAAGACGAAGAAGAATTTGAAATTTTACCTGAATCAGAACAATGGGCCCAAAGGTTAGATAATCAATGGGAGTTCCGTTTCGAGCAAAAAGAACCTCCGACTGAAGATAAACTTGTTCAAATAGATGTTGGTGAAGAGGGATCCCCTAAACCAATATTCATCAGTGAAAGTCTTTCAGAAACTGATAAGCAAGACATGATCAAACTCATTCGTGATTACATCGACGTCTTCGCTTGGAGTTATGAAGATATGCCGGGACTTGATCCACAAATCGCAACTCACAAGCTCAATATCTTGCCAAATGCCAAACCGGTCAAACAACAACAGCGACGATTTCGTCCAGATATTATGGATGCAATTGAAGCTGAAGTCAATAAACTCATGGCCTCCGGATTTATTAGAGAGGAACAACATCCCGATTGGGTGGCTAATATAGTTCATGTCCTTAAAAAGACTGGCAAGATCAGAGTATGCATAGATTTCCGCGATCTCAATGCGGCATGCCCTAAGGACGAATTCCCTCTACCAATTACTGATGTCATGATCGATAATACCTGTGGATTTGAACGGATGTCATTCATGGACGGGTATTCTGGGTACAATCAGATTAAAATATTTTCAGATGACGAGAAGCACACTTCTTTCAGAACGCCGATTGGTACATACTGTTATACAGTTATGCCATTCGGTCTCAAGAATGCAGGAGCAACTTATCAACGAGCCATGAGCACTATATTCCGTAAACATTTGTGGAAAACTGTCGAATGCTATGTTGATGATATTGCAGTCAAAAGTCGACAAAAGGAGGATCATATCCAAGATTTGAAGACTATTTTTGATCTAATGCGTAAGCATCAATTAAAGATGAACCCTACTAAGTCCTTCTTAGGCGTCTCTAGTGGTAAATTTCTCGGCTTCGTCATTACCTCTAAAGGTATACACGTGGATCCCGAGAAGATCAAAGCCATCCAAGAGATGCATCCTCCACGCACCTTAAAAGAGCTACGAGGATTTCAAGGAAGGATCGCTTATATCAGGAGATTCATCTCTAATTTGTCAGGACGCTGCAGACCATTCAACAAACTTATGAAGAAAGGTATCTCTTTTGTCTGGAATGATGAATGTCAGAAAGCATTCGATGATATAAAACAATATCTGATGAGCCCTCCAGTATTGGTACCTCCCGTTTCAGGAATTCTATTTCTCCTATATACTCGAGCAATGAGTCATTCATTGGGTGCATTACTTGCTCAAAAGAATCAAAATGGCCATGAACAAGCCATCTACTATCTCAGTCGTACTATGATCGGAGCTGAACCTCGTTATTCACCGGTCGAAAAAGAATGTCTAGCCTTGATGTTCGCTATTCAAAAGACACGACATTATATCATTGGCCAGACTATTCATGTCATCTCCAGGATCAATCCTATATGGATCATGATGAAAAAACCCAGTGTTTTGAATTCTCGACTGGCTAATTGGGGAATCTTACTTGCTCAGTATGACATGCACTATATTCCTCAGAAGTCAGTCAAAGGACAAGCTTTAGCCGATTTTCTGGCTGCTCACTCAATTCCAGAGAATTCAAAACTCTATGACGAAATCCCAGATGAAGTCCTAGATTTAAATCAAATTGCTGAAGAAGATCCTACATGGCGTCTATTCTTTGATGGAGCTTCAAGGATAGGTCCTAATGGTGATATTATCGCTGGAATTGGAATCGTTCTTGTATCGCCAGAAGGTCTTGCTATCCAAAGAGCTTATTCTCTCGATCAACCATGTTCAAACAATGTAGCTGAGTACAATGCATTACTCATTGGTCTTCAACTCGCTAAACATCTGAATATTCAATATTTGGAGGTGTATGGAGACTCTAAACTCATTGTCAATCAGATAAGGGGTACTTATGAAGTTCGCCATCAAGATCTGGTTCCTTATCATAGATCAGCTATATCTATGGTTTCTTCATTTGAAGAATTCTTCATTGAACATGTTAGGCGAGCATGTAACACAGAAGCTGATGCTCTAGCTAATCTTGCGGCGGTGTTGGCTATTCCGATCAGACGACAACAAATGATTGTTGTTCGTAATCGAGAATTATTTCATCTTGAAAATAACCTGACCCTAGGACTTCCAGTTGACATTGAAGAATCAACATCTCATGACGTCAACACAACAAGAGGATTTGGATTCAGTCGTAAATCGATGTCATCTTCATCTGATTCCTGCATGGAATTTATCTTCAGTAATTCATCTGAGATTCAGAATACGGATAAAGATTGGAGACTTCCTTTCTTAGATTTCGTATTGTATGATATTCTTCCGGATGATCCGAGAGAGGCAACATCTATCAGACGACGATCACTCAGATTCTATTACAATCATACAACAAAGACCTTATATCGTCGAGCTTATGATGGTTTACTTCTTCGATGTGTTGCCAGTGACGAGGCTCAACAAATTATTTGCGAAGCACATGATGGAATTTGTGGAGCACATCAGCCTGGACCAAAACTTCAAGACCGTATTCGACGTATGGGTTATTATTGGCCCACTATGGTATCAGACGCCATCGAATATGCAAAGAAGTGTAAAGCTTGTCAAATCCATACAGATTTTATTCATCAACCCTCGGAGTTTCTACATCCAACGGCAGCGTCATGGCCCTTCGAAGCTTGAGGCATGGACATTATCGGCCCGATCAATCCGCCGTCATCCAAGGGTCATCGGTTTATTCTTGCAATAACCGATTACTTCTCCAAATGGGCCGAAGCCATTCCTTTATCTAAAGTTAAGACGTCCAATGTCATCAGCTTTATTAAGCATCATGTCATCTACAGATTTGGTATTCCTCGACGTATTATTCATGATAACGGACCACAGTTCGTCAGTCAGAAGTTTACTCGATTCTGTGATGATCACCGGATCAATAATGTGGCTTCTACCGCGTATAATCCGGCAGCTAACGGATTAGCAGAAGCCTTCAACAAAACTATCATCAAACTCCTAAAGAAGTTTGTCTCTACTAATAAACGTAATTGGAGTGAGAAGCTCGGTGAATGTTTGTGGGCTTATCGCACTACAGTTCGTAATGCTACTAAATGTACACCCTTCTCTCTGGTGTATAGTTGCGAAGCTGTTCTTCCATTAGAGATTCAAATTCCTTCTTTAAGGATAGCAATCGCTAATGAACTCACTGCTGAAAATAATGATCGTCTTCGACTTCAGAAATTAGAAGCTCTGGATGAAAAGCGATTATCTGCTCAACAGAATATTGAATTCTATCAAGCTAGAATCTCAAGAGCTTTTAATAAGAAAGTCAGAGTTCGATCATATCAAAAAAGAGAACTTGTTCTAACAGTCAGACGTCCTATGACTATGACTCATATGAGCAAGGGCAAATTTGACGCAAAGTGGGAAGGACCCTATATTGTGAGCAGAGTTTTCTCAAATGGAGCTTATCAACTCTCAGAATTGGATGGTCGAAAAGTTTTGATGCCTATTAATGGCAAATTCCTTAAAAAGTACTATGTATAAATGTAAATGCTTGTAATCATCAGACAAATTCATGTTTAAAAAATAAAATTTTTATTTTATTTTAATCATGAATGATGGTACATGATATTAAGGAAGATCATTATTATCCTTTTCTACATTTGGACGTGGTTCACTGCCGTCCTTTTCGAAGACGTGATCAGCAAAAGAGCCGAGGATCTCCTTGCTGAAACCTAGAAGAAATTTGCAGACTGCCGTCCTCATGGCTTCCTCTTCTTCAGTCCTTCCTGGTTCGAGCAGGAAGTCCAGAATATCCCTTGGTGGCTTGGGTGCAGACGAACCTTCGCCTGCTTCCGCCTTCTTCGATTGAACTGGATCAGCAGGGTGTTCTTCAGTGCCTTTCTGAACCTTCATGGCAATTTCAGCCTTCTTGGATGCTTCTTCAGGCGACATTTTTATGTTTGAAAGAAGGAGTGTTCGTTCTTGTCGGATTTCTGCTATATTTATAGGCAGAAATTCTTCAAATAATGAAACGTCATATTCATCAGACGGTTCGCCCGTTCATTAATACTTGACGGTTCATCCGTTCATTTATTACATTCATTCGACGGTTCATCCGTTCATCATTTCCTAAACGGTTCGTCCGTTCATAATCTTCTATCAATTTATTAAGTAGGGATTCGTTATTGATCACGTTTTCATAACCTCTGAATCAATTCCGAATCTACTTACTCATTTGTCATTTTTGACCTCTGCATAGAAATCAATCTATTTTCTTTTGAGTTCCTACATATTATTACGTCCATAATACCTCTGATAATATTATATACTCTAAAACAGAAAAGAAGATTTCATTATCTATCATGTCCACGATTCATCCACAAATACAAATTATTGAGCATAGAAGAATTATCATTTCTATTCTCATTTCACCACAAAAAGTCTATTACATTTTTCTTATACTTTCTTACAAATCATAATAGAAATCTATTACAATTCTTGGATTTCATTCTACACCACAACAATAACCTAATAGAGATCTATCTTCTTCTTTGGATCTTCTCCGTCGGACCTTCTCTGTCAGGTTCGTTGTTGGTGGCAGTTCCTGACTGTCTGGGTCCCAGTCACGACCAGATCAGCAGGAATCAAACTCTGGTCTTCTCTCTCAGACGAGAGGAGAACCACAGAGTATGGCAGCCCGAAGTCGTGGTGCTGCCAATACAACTGATGGATTAGGAGCGGCCTTTCAGAGGAGATAGGAATGTATCCAAACCTTGGGATACAATTCCTAGTTCTGCCGTAAAAGGAACTCTACTACCTGATTTTTTGAGGTAGAGTTGACTCCACCATCCAACTCTCGTGTATAAAGGCTCTTCCTACCATCTGAGGAAGACCCTTCTATCCCACGAAGAGTTCTGAGTTGTCTGATGTACGTGTCGAAAGCGTATGAGCTCCCTGATGTTGGTGTCAGCAGGATATTTTTCACAGCCTCCACATCACCAATGCCAGTTCTAAAGAAAGTTTTCAGCCGAATTCCTGCAGAAAGCATCAAGGAAGAAGAGATTAAATCAACAGAAATGTCAGTTGGCACGCACTGGCGAGTCAAGCGTGCATTATCCAGTCAGAAACAAAAAGCCCATTTTCAACAGCAATAAAAATGGTACGCGGACTTACCATCAAGTTTGGTGCTAAGGATTGGCAAACCCATGTTTGATACAGTGCGCAGAAATCGAACATTAGAAAGCATTGCTTTCCTGTTTAAGAATGAAATCTCCCAAAAATTTTATTCTCAGAGAAGAAGAAGAAGAATGGAAGACGAGTATCTGTGAAACTCATCTATCTATTTAAAGGACAAAGTACAAGTATATTCTTGGAAAAGATCCGCGTAAATAGCGCTCGTAAACCATGGAATGAATGACACGTGTGCTTTGGAAGACAGTGCAACATAGGAAACATTCAAAGAGTGCCATTTAATATTCTTCATTAATGCACGCTGCTTAAAACACAAAAGGTTGTACTACATTCTTCAAGACAGGCACTGATGGCCTTACAAAAGACAAAACAAAAAGAGTGCAACATTTTCAAAAGCATAAAGGACACGCTCTATTTAGTAGAGCGGCTGAGCTTGGCGCCCAGTTCTTCTACGCTCTTGACCCCCATACGGTGTAACAGAGCCTTCAACATTTCACGCTGCTCTGCAAGGCTGCGTTCATTGGAAGAGAACGATCCGTCCAGACCAAAATAGCTCAAGAAATTCTTGGCTAATTGCATGGGATCGTCTTTGAACTCGAAAACCAGAGGCTCCGGTTCTTTACCCTCAAAAGTGGGATCACCATGGGAACAAAAGCCCAACTTGCGTGCTTCTTCCTCAGCTTTCTCCTTTGGTGTCATGTTGACGTAGAGATGAAGATTAAAAATGAATCCTCTCCCTGTTTATATAACAGAGCTCGCCAGCGGTTCATATTCCACCATAAACTGGATGCAATCAGTCTCGAAAAATGAAGAGTCATCATGACATTTAATAAGTTCATTTGGATGTTTTCGAAGAACTTCGAAGTCTTTTCGACTTTCGAAAAATTTGAAGTCATCTCAGCGTGACTAAGTTCATTTTTATCTTATTTTCAAAGTATTTCGAAAATTTTGAAGTCTTTTCAATTTTCGAAAACTTTGAAGGGGGTTTTTGTAGGCCTTTAAAAATGACAGTCACGCTGAGTTGATCAGGACAAGTCAAAAGTCATGCTCAGTTGATCCAGACAATATTTACAAATCACGCTGGAGAACAGCTCATCATTTGTCAGAGAGTAATTATGACTGACAGCACGACAGTCGAAGAATGTCTCTTTGTAGGCCACGTATGCACAGAATTCAAGAGATCACAGCCGTCTATTGCGTGATTTTCGAAATCTTCTTCAACAAGACTCAACCTTTGTCATGTTGGCGTACCAAAAGTGCTTCTTGTCATTTAATGCGACTGACAAAAGCAATCACTGTCAGAGATTTTGTGTCAGTCGAGGCACGCCAAATCAAGACAGCTGGCAGTTCTATCTCAAGTCTGCGTGTATTTGTGAGATCTTTATCTCAAACGTGCGTGGATTCTGAAGTTTTATTCCTTAAGTCTGCGTGGATTTTGAAGCATTTTTGCCTCGAGTCTGCGTGGATCCTGAAGCTTCTTGCCCCAAGTTTGCGTGGATTTTGAAGCTTTCTACACCGAGTTTGCGTGGATTTTGTCTTCAATAAGTCTGCGTGGATTTCATCAAATTGGAGTACGTGGCAGCCATGCCACTGATCTCTCGCATGCGTGTCCTGTAACTTGCATACGACTCATGCATGATCGCCATGTGTCCAACAGTTACAGTCCACGTCCAGTAACTTCTCACAACCTTGCGTATGTTAAATCCTGCGTGATTTTCAACTAAGCACAGGCTGTGAAGACAGTTATCTTTTCAGTTTTATTTTTGACTCTATAAATAGAGTTCTTTTTCTCATTCATGGTACAGATACAGAGTTATCTACTGTCAAATTTTTGAGAGCTTTTCTTCTTCGCATTCTCAGTTTGATTGTGTTGTATAGTTATATTATTTATGTTATTATAGGAATGTATAAATACTGTATTATTTTAATATGATTATGTGTGGTTTTATTAAAAATATATCTTTGGTAACAAAGTGTAAGTATTTGATAAAAGTATATATATATATTATATTTGGAAAGGTATATTAGTATTTTCTAAATCATATTGTTGTATTATTCTATTAGTATTTTAAAGAATGATTATTGACTTAAGAAAAATATTGTTATTTATGATTAATATTTAAAATATATCTTCAAAAGGGGGTATATATATGATTATTACGGACTATACTGGACTCAACGGGCGATTTTGTGCACGGCCCGCCGGAATCTAACTTTGGACATACGGTTGGGTTCGTATCGAAAAACCGGATCTATCGATATGTAGTTTGACGACTTTAGAGACCATTGACTCTGGCACACTTTTTGGTGCAAAGCGGGTCCAACGGCGGACATCGTTTTTGTTCGAAATTACCGTTTTGCCCCTTTGTCCAGAATTGGACTTAAGGACAGGCAATCCTAGCTAATTTAACTATTCTGAGAACGTTGGTAATGTTTATTTCAGCATCCGGAGACTTCTACATGTGTTGACTGATTGTGGCTCATTGAGTGGTATAGTATTATTGGTTTCTCCAGCTAAGGACCTCAGGCAAGTGCACTTTCTGATTGCTTTCCGATTCATAGTAGTATTTTCATTTCATGTCTATACAAGTATCTTGTTGCTTGTTGACACGCTCATCACACGGAGTAGTCGGGAGGGGAAATATCTTAGTACACATGTGAACTACCCAGAAATATTCCCAAAATATCTATTATTGCATGATAGCAGCTGCACACGACACGTGCAGTGAGCCGGATTTACCCCCTAGCCGTTCACATATCGAAACAGATATTTCACACCACCTAGATAGATGTCTTTTATTAGTTTTTTTCTTGTTTACTTCTCTATCGTGCTATGTCATCAGTTTTTTTACTAGCTTTCATATTCCATATGCTATTTTCATGTCTTGTTAATTCTATTGTGTTTTGCATTGCCGTCGGTTTGTGTACTTGTTCCAATCCTAACTGAATAACCAATATTTTTCAGGTTTAGTCGCGATCATTCTTAGCACTGGGATGACATGGGTATGCTGAGGTCGACCTAGAAATAGAAAGCACTTGTATCAATTTCATTAATTGTAAAATTTTGTATTTTATTTAGTTGTAAATGTTGTAATAAATTTAGAAATGTGAATGAGCAGCAAATGTTATTTATTTTGAGCATTTATTTCTTGCGGGCTTGACAGCGTTCTACCGTCGACTCTGCGGCGTAGGCTGGCTTGGACACGTCTCGTATCCAGAAAAGCGGGTACGGGTCGTGACAGATACAATCAAGAAGAAGGTATCGACTACGATGAGACTTATACCCCAGTTGCGAGATTAGAATCCATTCGTATGTTATGTGCATTTGCATGTTTTTATAATTTTAAATTATTTCAAATTAATGTCGAAAGTGCATTTTTAAATGGTTTTTATAAAAAAAGAGGTTTATGTAGCTCAACCACCCTGTTTTTCTGATTTCAAATTTCCTGAATAGGTTTTCAAGTTGAAGAAAACTTTATACGGTTTGAAACAAGCCCCTCGTGCTTGGTACGATCGTCTAAGCTCTTTTCTACTTGATAACGGTTTTTTCAAAGGGAAATGTTGACACTACTTTGTTTATAAAGTCTTTGAATAATAATATTCTTTTGATTCAAATCTATGTAGATGATAATATCTTTGGATCTACTGATGAATCTCTTTGTCAAGAATTCTCAAAGTGTATGCAGAATGAGTTTGAGATGAGCATGATGGGAGAGCTAAAGTTCTTTCTCGGACTGCAAATGAAACAAACCAACAATGGGACGTTCATAAATCAAGCTAAGTACACAAAAGATCTACTAAAGAAGTTCGACATGGAAGCAGCAAAACCACTTAGCACTCCAAAGGCGACCTCAACCAAGCTTGATATTGATGAACAAGGCAAACCTGTCGACATACGTAAGTATCGAGGTATGGTCGGTAGCTTACTCTATTTAACTGCCAGTCGACCAGACATTATGTTTAGTGTTTGCTTATGTGCTCATTTTCAAGCCAGTCCTAAGGAATCACATCTGTGCGCAGTTAAGCGTATCTTTCGATACCTTAAAAGTATTTCTTCTGTCGGCTTATGGTATCCCAAAACCATATCGTTTGACCTAACCGGTTATTCCGATGCTGATTTTGTCGGATGCAAAGTAGGTAGAAAAAGTACCAGCGGTACATGTCATTTCCTAGGAAAAGCTCTAGTATCTTGGTTTAGTAAAAAGCAAAATTCTGTTGCATTATCAACAACAGAGGCTGAGTATATCGCCGCAGGACGTTGTTGTGCACAAATTTTGTGGATGAAACAAACCTTAGAAGAATATGGATTGCATTTTACACATATACCCATTTTCTGTGATAATACTAGTTCTATTAATTTGACTAAGAATCCAGTATATCATTCTCGTACTAAACATATCGAGATTCGACATCATTTTCTTAGAGATCATCAACAAAATGGAGATATAGACCTTGTATACATAGACACATAGAATCAATTAGCTGACATATTCACAAAACCTTTAGCGGAAGATCGTTTCAACTATTTACGTCGAGAATTAGAAATTTTAGATATCAATAATATTAATTAATTTTTGTTTTATTAATAATTTATTTGATACTCATAAACTATTTTCGAGATAAGCCTAAAAAGAGTCTGTCTGTCACCACGACTACGGTCGAAGCGAAGCGGTATTTAAGAGTTCCCCGGTGAACCTCCGTTAGCTGGGACAGTACTCCTACAGCTAATCTGAGACAGATGCTGAGTAAAGAATATTAATTTATAAAATAATATTAATTATATTATTTTGAGATTTAAAATTACTAAACTTTGAATTAAGCATTTGAAACGAATTAATGAAAAAGAATATGGTATCATTTGATTATATATATATATATATATATATATATATATATATATATATATATATATATATATATATATATAGCCAGGCAACCCTAGGCAAATTTGGCCCGAGTTCGGTCTGAATTCGGCCAGAGTTCGGCTGAGTGTTTATATATAACAGCAGCAACCCGAGGCCTCCTTCTTCTTCATACTTTCCCACATCCTCATAATAGCAGCTCCGCCCCTCCGAAACCCTAGTTCTACTCCCTCATTGTTCTTCCAATCCTTGTGAAGTTTTTTATCAAAACTTTAGATTCGTGCGGAGATCGTCATCCTCTACAACATATCCAACTCTTGGAAGGTATAATCCCTTCTTTCTACCACTTTTCAATAGTTAGGATTTGTAGAAATTTTGGAAAAGAATGCCTAAGTTCAATCCCTTCAAGAGGAAGAAGACCAATGCCAGTGAAGAGGCATCGTCTTCAGATCCGCATACGGATTGCCTCTTTTTTCCGGTCCAATCGGACGATGGTGCGTCGGATGAGTTTTATTTTAAAACTTTCGATCAAGCGTTATTGTGGTACGCTGATTTTAACATGCGTACTATTTGTACTGGATCACCGATTAAGTGGACTGTCTTTCCGGATCACCGTCCTTATTTTGAGGCATTAGGGTTACAATATTTTGTCACCTTACAATTCCCCATTACCACTAATGCCATTAGATTATTCTACTGTAATTTCGTGTTAGACACTTTTACAGCGAGGACACGTGTCGGAGGAATTGATATTGAATTCACTGATGACACGTTAGCGGAAATCATTGGTATTCCAAACGAAGGTGCCCCGCTAGATGACATCACTGATTTTGATTTCCCCGATGGCACGACAATCGTTAGTTTCAAGAATGAACTTTGTGCGCCCGCACGCGTTCTTCCTGGAAAGTTCAAGGCTAATAACTTGAACTTGTTTAACTACGAATTACATCGCATCATCTATTCCACTTTACTTCCAAAATCCACTTCTAAAGATGATGTCACTGCACTTGAGCTCTCTGCTCTTTATCATATTCTTAAGGGGATTCCTTTTTCTGTCCCTAAGACTATTATTCAGATGATGGGTAGATGTCGCGGGAGAGACCACAACCTATCTTATGTGATGCTCATTCCTTGTATTTTTCAGAGATTTGACATTGATTTATCTACTTGTGCTGTCGACCCCGAGCCAAGTTTCTCAAACTCTCTCGTCACAGCATTGCATCTGTTCCTCCACCCACTGTACCTACTCCTCCTGTACCTACTCCCACTGATCCCGCAGCACATGTTCCTCCTTATTCTTACCCTATGACATTTGAGGGTATCCATCAGCACTTATCAGATTTGTAGTCTTTTTATGTTGAGACCTCTAGGGAACACGAGTTCCGTGATGTGACTCGGTTCCAGGCGATTGCCAACTCCTTTGCCGATCTGAGGTTTGCGCAGACGGGACATTCTGCTAGCTCTCTGCCTCGAGACCCTTCTGTTTCTGGCTACCGCATTGACGACGAGGTGGTACACTCTCTGTTCCAGCCAGGAAATGTATATGATTGGTATCGTACTGCTCGTGCCCCTCCTCGAGACTATGTCGGTGAGTTTTACGCTGGCGCCACTCCTCACACTTCTGGCGCTGGTACTTCTAGAGCTGGTCCATCTGGACATGCTGGAGCTGCAGCTGATGATGATGATGATGAGTTTTGAGATGTTGGATTATTGAGACTGTTACTTTTTGTCTTATGTTTACTTGGAAATGCTCCGACATTCCAAGATTTTATCAGTATTTTTTTAGTTGTTATCAGTAATTTTTTTCTTATTCATGGACATGGTTGTTTTTTTGTTTATGCCTCAGTTTTGGTATCTTAGTATATTATTCAGCACTCTATTTGTTTCAGTTTATCGTAGCACTATCTATCTTTTATTGCTTTATTCTTTACAAATTGCCTGAGATAAATACATACCTGTGTTGTTATTCTATTTCTCTTACTGTTTCTACCATCTGTCATGATTATTTATTTATTATGTGTTTCTTCACTGTTTGTTACTTATGCATTGATTGCGGGGGAGCTTTTTCTTTTGCAATTATTTTGCTAAGTGACAACGGGGGAGAAATAAGGATCTAACATGTTTGTGAAATACAGGATATGAACAATTTTTCTTTACTATTTTGATTTGATTCCAAGCTTAGATGTTATATCGGCAAGGTGTGTCAATTATCAAAATGGGGGAGCTTGTTGGCCCATTGGTCATGGTCAAACCTGATTTTAATAATTGATCAAACTCTGTCTCGATATAAATGCAAGTCTACTCAGATGTGTACCTACGACGTTTTGGACACTGCTCAACAATGGTTATCAACAATGTTCAAGACTTAAGCCGTTTGCTATTCAGAATGTACTTCCTGCTAAGCAATGTAAATTTTCTTTTTATTGAGTCTAGAAATACATTGTATACCGAGTCGTACCGGCAAAAAGGCTATCCAAAAACATTTTTCAAAACCATCATATTCTTTTACAAATGATCCATCTTTTTAAAAAATATTCTTTTTACAAAAAGCCTTTGAAGGATTGTTCAAAAAGCCAAAATTTATTTTCTCCAAAAATTAACTGGCAGAACCTCAGGAGAACTCGGCCCGAGTTCGGCCAGAGTTCGGCCAGAGTTCGTCCATTTGGAACGTTAGTGAACGTTGGGTTTTTGAACTTGGTCATCCTTCAGTTATGGGTTGTTACAAAGAGTTCTGTCCAAATTCTGTCCGAGTTCTGTCTTTGGAAAAGCTATAAATAGAGAAGCATTTCGATCATTTCAAGACACCAATTCACTTTCAATCTTCTCTTCTTAAAGCTTATAGTCTTCCAAAGAGTTCTTAAAAAGCTTTCATTTTCAAATCCCAAGCCAGTTACAATCCTCTAGTCGATTTGCCAGTGTGGTACGGTCTAGAAGTTTCAGAGTGATTGTAATCAGAGGCTTGATAGAAGATTCAACTCTTCACAATTGAAGTTGGACGAGTTCTTCGTATCAAAGCTCGCGTCTGTAGAAGTTGCAAGGACTTCGTATGAAAACTTGCAGAATTTTCTAATAGTGGATTCAACTGGAAGCTAGAGTTCTTCCGACTGGACTAGTCCTCACCAGAGGGAAACCAGTATAAATCTCGGTGTTTGCGTTTGCCTTCTGATCACTTTTAAATTCTGTCATTTACTTCTTGTGATTATTGTTATATCTGTGATCTAACTGCTAACAAGTTTTTAATTAGCAATATTTCGCTGCCTACTCTATTCACCCCCCTTTAGAGTATTCTGCTTTACGATTTCGTTCCTACACTTTATACTGCTATCAGTACCTACCATACTTATACTGCTTCCAGTATCTTTCACATGTTTTATACCGTTCTCATATCTCTCACATGTTTTTACTGTTCTCGTATCTCTCATATGTTAGAATCTGGGTTATGGGGAAACTGATAGTTGAGTACGTGATCACGACCCCCTTCTCCGTACGTATGTACCGAACAAAGTTTCATTTTATATGATTACTGCGCCGTAGACTTTATCTCAAAGCGGATTTGTGCGTATGTACATCTATCCCCTTATCACTTGTACAAAAGTATATTTTGTTATGTGCCCCTACATATTGTACACCCATTGACGATCACATACCTGCTACAGTTTTAAACATTACATATACATCTGTCTATATGACATATGTGTCCTTGCCATGATAGACTATGAGATATGCCATGTTCCCTATGTTACTTTGATACTGTGATCCCAGTTGTACCATGAGGCCATATTTCCAGTATTTTCTGTTTTATAGACTTATCACACCATGTTTCTTGTTGTACATTTCTTTCATTATATATTCAATACTTTAGTTGTAGAGGTTGTACTTGCTCCCGTCCTGACATGATAACGTTGTAGGTTCACTTTTTGAGAAGGAAATGCTATGTGATACATATTATGCCACTGCATTTGAGGACCTGGCCTTAGCTCCAGAAGAGGCCCCAGCGGGGAACCTTGCTTAGATATTTTTCATGTGTTTTGAGACTTAGACTTTGTTTTGAACTTATATTTGATACTGGACTTTGTCTCCAGTAAGATACTTGGAATTGTATTATTAAGTCTGTGCTTATGTTACCTTCGCTTATAGATGTTGTGTTGTGATGAACCTTTAAATATGACTTTAGAACTGTTAGCAGCTTAGATCCTTTATTGTCTATTCTTAGAATAGCTTACTACGCTTTAACCAAGCGTAGGCTGGACATGGCTCGGCCAGGCCTAACAATTTGGGTATCGGATCGTGACAGTTTGAATCCCCACATGTTACTTATTTACCCATGATCATAAATATCTATTTAAATTCAATTATTGCACCATGTCCGATTTTGACCCGAGCCGGCTCAACCAAACCCAGTCCAAGCTTCATGTTACCCCTTCATTAATATCCAGACACAAATTTTCCCTACTAAATATTAAACACCTAGTGTTCCTACTCCAAATAATTAAGGGAGAACTCCCTTGATATAATTCATTAGTTATTAACTTAACCCTATTTAATCCTAGCCATGGATTTTCCCTCCATAAATCCCAACCACACAACTTTTTTCCCACAACACAAACTCAAACCCACACCCTCCTAGCCATGTGGCCGGCCCTAACTCTAATAATTCCCTCTCTCTCTCCCTCTCATTTATTATAACACACACACAACACATATCTCTCTCTCACTCACCTCTTCCTCTCTCTTTCTAAATTTTCACAGCAGTAGCTCATCCCCAACCCGAGCTCAGCCCATCCTCCCATGGCCGGACTTTCCTCCTCCTTCCTGGCCGAGTACCACCACCAGCAACCATACTCATCTTTCCATCTCCTCCTCCTCCCGAGCTCACCAACGACCACACCATCACCATCATCTTTTCGCCACCACCACTTCACCATCATCCACCGTCGCCATCGCCGCGGCCGTGCTGCCGCGCCAGGCAGGCGAGCCTTCCCCCGCGGCCAGCTGTACAGCCACCAAATACAACAGCAGCAAGAACTAGCAGCAGTAGCGGTTGCATATGCCGCGTGTGGCGGTGCCACAGCGTGCCGCGCGATCAACCGCCGCCGCCATGGCACTCCTCCACCTCCGGCGAACCCTGGGCGACCTCCCCGTAGCCATTGCCAATCTTCCCGATGAGCCAAACAATCGATTTATGCGTTTTGCACGGAATTCCGTCTACGTGCGTGCGAATGAGATCCAGAAATGGCGCCTCGTCGTAGCAACTTCGCACACATTTTTTGGGAAATTCGACCGTTGGATCGACTATTTACTTGCTCTATCTCAATCTCGGTATATAGCTCTTCACTCCCCTCAATTTTTGTCCATTACTTTTATCGTTTGATACATCAAAACCGGCCACAAAGTTGACTGTTTAAATTGTGTAATTTTGGGACAGTTTTGCGGAGCCAACTTCGTCGGTTCGTATCTCCTCCATCGCAGCTCCGTCTGGTGTGCTACTGGTTCGTATGCAAAGCTGGTATAACCCTCTTTCTTTTCATCAAGTTTCGTTTCATTGTGAGCACGTTTGGTTGGTCAAATTCGACGCCAAAGTTGGCCGTCCAAATTCGTAATTTTCAAGTTATTAATTTCCATTTTTGAACTCGAGACTCCGAATTCAATTTTTGACACCACCAGTAGACTCGTGGCATCGTTCTGGCACATTTTCATATAAAGTTTGTTAGATTTGGAGGATGTGGGTCCTGGCACGCATTTCGGTACAAAGTGGTCCCCACAATCTGGGTCAATGGGACTTTTTGACGCCGGCTCATCGGAATCCAATTATGGATATACCGTTGAGTTCGCATCATCATTCTGGACTCGTTGACATATAATTTTCTTGGTTTTAGTGGATATTGGTTTCGGCATGCATTTCGGTACAAGTCAGATACCAATATCCGGGTCAACGGGTCATTTTGAGATCGGCTCATCGGAATCCAATTCTGGACATACCATTGAGTTTGTATCGTCATTCTGGACTCTTTGACATATAATTTGCTGAGTTTTGAGGACATTGGCTCCGATACGCTTTTTCGTGCAAATCGGAATTTCAATGTACTGGTCAACGGACCAATTTGAGATCGGGTCAACGGAATCCAATTCTGGATATACCGTTGGGTTCGTATCGTCATTCTGGATTCGTGAACATATGATTTGTTAGGTTTAGTAGAATAGTATTCTTGTACATCTTTCGGTGCAAAGCGGGTCCGACACGGATACCGTTTTGACCTAAAATTACCTTTTTATCCTGTGTCCAAATTGGACTTATGGATAGGCTATCCTAGCTAATTTGACCATTTCGACACGTTGGTAATGGTTGTTTTACCATCCGACAACATCTGTAGGTTTTCCCCTATCTATCACCCTATTATTATTATAATCTTTCTCTTTTGTTTGTATTTTGAGATCCATCAATTTCAGTGATTCTCAATCACTGAAATTGAATGTGTTGATCCTGTAGATGTTTATAGAGACTAGCTTTGACCCAGTTTGACTATGGTTGACTACTTTGACTGAATTTCGAAGTAGAGTCAACATTTGACCTAGGTTAGATTAGTTTTGACCTTGGTTGACCACAGTTGACTATTTTGACTAAAAGTCAACCGTAGCCTAAAATTGATTAGAACTGGACCAAAGTTGACCAGTTGACCCAAAGTCAACTGATAGTCAATGTTAGTCAAGTTTGACCTAGAATTGACCTAGGTTGACCAGAGTTAACAAGTTGACCAAAAGTCAACTATAAGTCAACCCTTGACTTAGATTGACCTAGTTTAACTTGCTTTGACTTGCCTTGACCTAGTTTGAGTTAGTATGACTTGATTTTACTTCCAAACCCTTATATTGATACAATATTCCATCTCTAGGTCATCGAGGTACTGTTCTTGGACTCAGTCGACTTATCCATCACATCACAGGCGAGTATATTCTCTGATAATGTTTCTGTTTTATGATATCAACTATGTTTCTTGTATTTAGTGTAGATATCCTTGTTCTCTTGACACATTATTCTCACGAATTGGTATTTCTCTGGATTCCATCATGAGATGTTATTCCTCGCTTTCCTTGGTATATCTTGTGCAAGTCCTTCTTGTTCCTTGTGCATTGTATAGATACGATTCCTGCGAAGGCTAGCTACCCTCTCAGAGAATCGTGCGTCATGATGTGTCATAGTGGGATCCACTATACTAGTCGGGGGACGGGGAGTATTAGTGTAGATATGTGGTCAAAGCCTATTGTGCACCCCTTGTGGACCTATTGATTGTGAGTGTTGATCATACACCCCATGTATGGTTAGCCAGGCCTGTTACTATTGTGCAATGACCCAAGCCGGCCACATGTTGTAGCTAGTACTCACACACTTAGATAGATGATTCTTGATTCTTGTACATGTCGTGATCAGTTTTACTTGCCTTGTTCTAGCTCTAGATTTACAGCTTACCTTGCCATGATACTCACATGTATATTTCGTGATTTCTTGTATATTCTCTCTATTTACTGCTACATTTTGAATATCGTCTAATTAGAACTGTTATTTGAGATTTGTGCTCGTTCCATCCTGACTGGATATGTTGACAAAATTTTAGGAGTAGTTGTGCCCTCAGTATTGGACTGCAGGATGTTGCTAGCTGGGGTGTTTCTCGGTATTCTTCACCGTGAGTTGTCTCTCAGGAGTTCTAGGTCTGGTAGTTATTAGTTTTGTTATTGTTTTCCTCTTTTTTATTCTTGCCTCATATGATCATTGTAGATTCTAGTTGTTCTAGTGATATTGTTATTATTTCTTGTTTTATCTACCTTAGTTTTCGTGATGTGACATGAGTACATTTCTAGTTTTGGATCTTTAGATGTTGTAGTTAGTATAGGGTACTTGACAGTGCTCTACCGCCGATACTGCAGCGTAGGCTGGGCGTGGCCAACGTATTCGCACCGTATATTCGGGTACGGGTCGTGACAATTGTTCCAACGGCACCCCCGCCTCCAGCTCCTCTTGCATCGCCCCTCCCTCCGCCGCCTCCGCTCCATTCTCGCCCACGCCCAGGGGCGGATCCAGAAAATATAACTGGGATGGGCTACCAAATATTTGGGCGGGCTAGAAGTAGATTAATCAATATAAAAAAAATAAAAAAAATATATATATAACAAAGAAAGAAAATGTAAATCTTTTTTTTTGGGTGGGCTCCAGCCCACCCCACCCCAAGCCTGGGTCCGCCCCTGCCCACGCCGTCGTCGCCGGCCTCTTCCGCAACCCCTTCGTCGCAAGCAGCCTCCTCCACCGTGCCGTCGACACCGACCCTTCCTTCGCCGCCTCCTCTTCTCCGCCGTGACCAACCCCAACCCCTTCTTCAACACTGCCATCGCCATCTTCGCCGACCCACTCTCCATCTACTCACAAATGCTACGCCACCGCGTCCCTTCCGACTCCCACACCTTCTCTTCCTTGCTCAACACCACCACCGCCGCCGCCGCCACCATGTCGCTCCACGCACACGCCCTCCTCCTCGGATTCCGGCCCGACCCCTTCGTGCAGACCGTCCTGCTCACCGCCTACTCCCGACGCGGCTCCGCCGACCAAGCCCTGCGGGTGTTCGACGGAATGCCGCACAGGAACGTCGTCTCCTAGACCGCCGCCGTCTCGGGCCTCGCCGCCCTCGGACGTCCCGCGACGGTCCTGCGCGTCTTCGCCTCCATGAGGCCCCACGCCGCCCTGAATGCCGCCACCGTGGTCTCTGCCGTGTCCGCCTCCGCCGGGCTCGGGTCCCTGACGTTGGCCCGGTGCCTGCACGCCTACGTCGAGAAGGCCGGGTTCGGAGGCCGCGTCTCCGTCCAGAACTCCCTGATGCTGTCTCGTTCCCTGCACGCCTACGTCGATAAGGTCGGGTTTGTGTCCGTGCCATTATGGCACGAGTTATCCACTAGTTTTAGTAATATAATAGAGTACTATTAGATATTAGCACTTTTTTAATTACTGATTATTTGATATGATTACTTCTCACTTGATCTATATTTATACTACTATATAATAAAAAAAGTAGACTTTATTGTGTAAGTTTTTTTTTTCTCCAAAAAACATTCTTATTTATATTTATAAATTCAAATTATTTATTAAATTTAACATGGATAGTTAGTTAATTATGTATATAATTTTTTAAAGAGGGCTGTTGTTTTCCCAAAATATAAGACACTATTGTTTGTTTGTTTTTTCTAATGATATAAAATACATATGCAAGTACATATATACTAGGAAGCTGAGGAGTGAGGTGAAGAAATTAGGAAAAGAAAGAAATAAAGGAAACTAATGCTTTTATATAAATATTCCTTAAAAACCTAATAAACTAATTAATGTTTATCCTTAGATAATAAAAGATGGTGTAAGAAATGAAAAGAAGAGAGGAGAAGGCTTGGAATGGCCGGCCACTTGCTTAGCTTCCGAGAGAGGCTAAGTTAAGTTGGTGAAGATATTTTGTAAATAAGTTAAGAAAAAATAGATTAGAATTTAACTAAACCAATTTAGCTCCAAATCTAATTTAGTTCTTTACAACGAGTAGAAAGGTAATCCTATCATGACTAAGCATACACTAAGACAAGCTAGCTCCTCTAATATATTAATAAAATTTTATGAAAAATAAATAATATTATTATATTAAAATCTCAAAAGTTTGTAAAAAATATATTTTTAAAATAATAAAAAAATTCTCGTAAAAGTTATTTTTCTATCAAAATATTGTTCTCATGTAAATAATAATAAAGTTGTTGAAAAATAGATATGACATCCTAGCTACCATAAAAAAATTATGTCTTCGGAAATCAAATTATACTAACATAAATAGAATAAAAAAATAATTGGGCTTGAAACAAATCTTGAGTGTCAAATACATACGGATATTGCTTCCGTATATCTTCTTTCCGTTCCTTGGTAGATTGAAATGGAGAATCCTCATTCTATGCAACTCGTACAAGAGATATACTTTTGTTCTTGAGTGTCTTTTATCTTTTATCCAAGAATTCTACTGGTTGTTGTTCTACTTGAAGTGTTGGTCCAACTGTTATCTCCGAATGATCCAGTATATGATTTGGATATAGTATTTATCTACGGAGTTGTGATATATGAAACACATCATTAATTCCTTTTAATGTTGGCGATAAAGCCAAGTTGTATGATACATCTCCAGTTGATCTTTCTATTAGATCAAATGGTTCAATGTATTTTGGGCTTAATTTTCTTCAGTTCCAGACCTGATTGTTCCTTGAGTTGGCAATATTTTTAGGAATACATGATCGTCAGGTTAAAATTTTAAAAATATTATATGTTTGTCTACACACATTTTTTGTATGTCTTGAGATGCTTGAAGTTGACTTTTTACGGCTTTAACCTTGTCCACAGTTTGTATTACCATCTATGGACCCAATAATTGAAGTTTACCTACGTTATTCCAATATGTAGGAGATTGACACTTCCTTTCATATAAAACTTCAAATGGTGTCATTTTAGTGCTTGCTTGATAACTGTTATTATAAGAGAATTCAATTAAATTAAGATGATCATCTCTTGATCCTCCAAAATCAAGAGTACATGCTCCCAATACATCTTATAGAGTTTGAATAGTTTTTTCTGATTGGACATTTGTCTGAGGGTGATATGCTAGAATAAACTTTAAGCGTGTACCAAGGCTTTCTTCTAAACTTCTCCAGGATTTAAGTAATACACAAGTCTTTGTCTGAAACAATACTTGCAGGTACTCGAGCAGACTTTGTGAGTCGATCCACAATAACCGAAATAACATTGTTAACCTTCTTATTCATTGAAAGTTATGATACAAAGTCTATGATAATATGATCCCACTTTTATTCCGGCAATGATAGAGGTTGAAGAAGTCTAGCGGTCCTCTGGTGCTCTTCCTTTACTTACTGGCATACTAGACATTTTGATATAAATCTTTCAAATTTTCTTTTCATTCCATGCCACCGGAAATATTGTTTTAGATCTTTAGGTGAAAATATTGTTTTATATCTTTATACATTTTCGCACTCCCTGAATGAATGGAATATAGAGAACTATGCACCTCTGTTATAACTTATGTTCTTATATCTTCTTTTGGTATATATAATCTGTCTTCAAATTTCAATGATCCATCTGAGTATTTACTAATTCCAGTATGAACTCCTATTTAAGTATTCTTATATATTTCTTGTAATTTAACATCCTCTTATTGGTTTGCCTTGATTTTTTCTACTAAGGAGGACTAAATTTGCAAGTTACCACATGATCCTTCTGCTACTGGACATGACTTCAATTTTCACTTTTTTTAAATCATCCAGAATTTTTTTCGGTGTGTTCATAAAGAATGTTGTAGGTCTTCTACTTATAATGCATATGCTACTTTGTTAGATTTGCCAAGATGATATTTTATCTCCATATCAAAGTCTTTAAGTAACGCTAACCACGTTCTTTGTCTCATTTTCAACTCTTTTTAGGTGAATATATGCTTTAAGTTTTTTGAGGTCAGTATAAATTTTAACTCTATTATCATATAGGTATATAAAAAAAATCTTTCTCCAAAGAATTTAAAAGATAAACAAATGAAAAATAAAATAAAATCATAAAAATGAAAAAGAACAAAGAAATGAAAAAAAACCTAAACAACCGAAAAAAAAACAAAAAAAAACTTAAACATGAAAAAGAAAAAAAAAACCTAAAAAGAACAAAAAAATAAATAAAAAGTATTAAAAACTGGGAAAAATTAAAAAGCAAAAATATGAAAAAATTTCTTAAAAAACAAAAAAATACTAAGAAAACCTTTAAACACTGGAAAAAAACAAAAAAAATTTGAAAAAAAAAAACTGAAAAAGCTTAAGAAGGAAAAAGATACCAAAAAATAAATAATGAAAAGGAACAAAAAACTGAAAAAAATTAAATTAAAAATTAAAAAAACGAAGCCAATAGAACCATAAAACATGAAAGAAGAACAAAAAAAATGAATTTTTTTTTTACAAAAAGAGAAAAAAAAACAAAAAAATTTCTTAAAATGAATTTTTTTCTTAAAATGACAAAAATACCTTTAAATTTTCAAAAAATGATAAAAATTTAAAAAATGGATAATATGAAAAAAAAAACAAAAAGAATCTGAAAAAACTGAATAGAAACCAGAAAACCTTAGAAAAAGAACGAAAACTAGAAGAATATGTATATATATAACGAAAAAAAAAGAATATATATATATATATATATATATATATATATATATATATATATATATATATATATATATTGTTGGAAATTCTTCAATTTTCTTCACTTAAAATCTGCAAACAAAATAAATGACGTAAATGTTACCGGCCTCCGAGGAAGTCGTGCACGTAGCACTGCCCTAAGAGTTAGCTCGGGTCTATGTGCAGACCGTATCCGAATGCTCCTAGTGGTAAAATTTCCGCTCCACCGGAATCTCTTTGCCGCACACGACTTGGAGAGAGTGATCCCGACCTAGCTCTGTCCAGAGCAACGAAATGAAGAACAGCAGCGGTAACACGAAGGAGACTAGAATCGTAGAGAGTTTCGAGAAGATTATTTTTTTCTGTGTATTGAGAAGGAGAAGAGGGACTCAATATATAGGCAGTTGGGTTTAAACCAACGGACAGAAAATTAAAGGACATTTAATTTGGCGTTTATCAAATAAACAAATGCGAATCATGTTGTTCAATGTATCTGGACGAAATTTGAATAGTAAACGTTACAAAATTAAATGATTTGTAACGGTCAAAAACTGAAGGAGTAAAAAGAATGTTTGGGTCTCAGCCCGAACCCGATGAAGGAATCAGATCGGCATTCGGCGCCCGCAGATGTGGGCACGTGCCCGCACCCATTACGCGCGCCGAACCGAACCGAGCCGAGCCGGGCCGGGCGGCGGCGCGCGCGTGTGGCCCATGGAGCTCCTACACACTACTTTTAGTGAAGCAAAGGAAGCACAAGTAATATGTGTACAAGCATGGCCCCATGCTTGGCCGATGTGGGACTAATATTTTTGTGTGCTTGAGCTTTTGCTCACAGCAGCCAATAATCCCCCCCAAAAGCTCAAGTTCAAAAAATAATAGGAGAAAGGAAAGATACAAGAGAAGTAAGTAAATTTCTGGGCAGTTGTATACTATGCATAAATGAGATGGATTACGTCATTTAATCTCACGTAGTGACTATTCTCTTTGTCTGAAGAAGAGCTTGATGGACTACGCCTTGAATCAGTCTTCTTGAACCAGATTTGGAAAATAACACACATAGTACGCTAGAGGTACTTGGATCTATCGGGTGGCGCGTTTGGTTGGCCATGCGCACTTTTACACATTCATGAGAGTTGTCTAGGATCGCCCTGTCCTATAGTTGCGGCCCTCACGACCTCTCATATTGGTAAGTCCTTAAGGGTTGGTGATAGGAATCAACCCTGCATATTATGCTTGGACTTATTAAGAGTTTTATCTCAACCTATCCATATCACAAAAGGAACACTGTCACCATAGAGATGAGGTATGAATGTACACATGTACAGCCTCCTGGGCTTTTATTTTAAAGAGAATTTAATCTCAGGTCAGTGTTCCATAATAGTCACCTAGTCCAGCTTGTTTCTACCCATTGAACCGGCTTCTTGGGATCTCCAGTCAGACTCGGTTGGGTTACCACTGCTGGTGACTATACTATGGGCTTAACCCCATCCCCCTCGATGATTCTAGGATCAAAGTCCTAGACAGACCCTTCGTCAAGTGGTCTGCAAGGTTCTTTTCTGACTTTATATAGTCAAGAACCACATATTTGCCCAATAGGCTCTTTATTGACTTGAAGCGCAGCTGCAGGTGCCTGTTCATCTTAGCATTCATAGAATCATGCTTTAGTAGTTCTATAACAGATTTATTATCACAGTTAATAGAAATTGCAAGAATAGGATGAACAGAAACAGGTATATGCATAATAAGATTTCTCAGCCGGCTTTTGTACATGTAGTATCCAAAGCTATCATTTCAGAGTCCATTGTATTCTGGCTATGATAGTTTGTTTACATGATCCCCAGGAGATTGCAGCTCCTGCTAGGGTAAAAATATATCCAGTAGTGGATTTTACATCATGTGAATCAGTTACCCAATTTGCATCAGAGTAACCTTCTATGATATCAGGGTGTCTAGAATAATGAAGTTTATAATCTAGAGTACCCTTAAGATATCTAAATACTCTGTCCAATGCAGTCCAATGCGACTGATTTGGGTTACTAGTATATCTACTTAGTCTCCCAATAGCAAATGCAATATCAGGTCTGGTCCTATTTGTTATGTACATAAGGGATCCAATCATTTGTGAATATTTATGTTGTTCTATAGGTAATCCTTTATTCTTCTTGAGAACAACATTGCTGTCATAAGGGGTAAGGGTAGGTTTCTTGTCAAAATACTCCAACTTCTTTAGCATTTTCTCAATTGAATGTGCTAAGGATAGAGTATATCCCTCATTGCATTTGGACACTTGCATTCCTAGGATCAGGTTTGCCTCACATAGATCTTTCATATCAAACTGGTTAGATAAATAATTCTTAGTATTATTTATCAATTCCAATGAAGATCCTAAAATAAGGATATCATCAACATACAAGCATAAGATAACACAACTTTTATTCGTATTTTTGGAATACAAACATTTGTCATATTCATTTGGCACAAAACCAAATTCTATAATGACTTTGTCAAATTTGTTGTGCCATTGCTTGGGAGCTTGCTTTAGGCCATAAAGAGATTTTACTAATCTACAAACCTTCTTTTCTTGACCTTTAGCAATAAAACCTTCAGGTTGCTCCATATAAATCTCTTCTTCTAAATCTCCATTCAGAAATGATGTCTTTATATCCATTTGATGAATCAGCATATCATGAATGGATGCTAAAGCTAGAAGGGTTCTGATAGAAGATATTCTAGCTACAGGAGAGTAGGTATCAAAATAATCTAATCCTTTCTTCTGGGTAAAACCTTTGGCCACTAATCTAGTCTTATATTTTTCTATGGTACCATCGGCTCTAAGTTTTTCTTAAAGATCCACTTACAACCTATTGGTTTGCTGCCTAAAGGAAGATCTACTAAAAACCAAGTATTGTTCTCCATGATGGAGTTATACTCATTGTTAATAGCTTCTTTCCAGAAAGGGGCATCAGGAGAGGATATGGCTTCTTCATAAGTTGAGGGATCACCTTCTATCAAAAAAATAAAGAATCCTTCTCCTAAATTCTTTTCAATCATTTCTCTTTTACTCCTTCTAGGTTCTAAGACTTGTTCTGGTTGAGAACTGGGTACTGGATCATAAGAACTAGTAGACGGAGTAAGAGAAGGGTTAGAAGAAGATGAAGGGGTTCTATCCTTGAAAGGAAAAATATTCTCAAAGTAAACTGCATCTCTAGCTTCAATGATTGTTTTATTAGAGATTTCATTTACTTCAGAATGGGTTACAAAAAATCTATTGGCATTACTATCTAGGGCATATCCTATGAATACAGCATCTACAGTTTTAGGTCCTATCTTCCTCTTTTTGGGTTCAGAAATTCCTACTTTAGCTAGACATTCCCAAACTTTGAGGTAATTAATCCTAGGGGTTTGACCTTTCCATAACTCATATGGAGTCTTATCATTAGTCTTACTGGGTATCCTATTAAGAATATAACAGGCTGACAATAAAGCTTCTCTCCAAAGATTGTCAGGGGCACCTGAGCTGAGAAGCATGACATTGACCATATCTAAAAGAGTGCGATTCTTCCTTTCAGCAACTCCATTGGATTGTGGTGAATAAGGAGCAGTTACCTCATGAATAATTTCGTGCTCTTCACAGAAGTTAGTCATTTCATTTGAGATATACTCTCCCCCACGATCTGATCTAAGGATCTTAATCTTCCTATCTAACTGGTTCTCAGCCTCAGATTTATAGACCTTGAATCTGTCTAGAACTTCATCTTTGGTCCTAAGGAGGTAGGTGTAACAATACTTTGAATGGTCATCTATAAAAGTTACAAAGTATTTCCTACCGCCTCGGGACAAGACCCTATTGGAATCACAAACATCACTATAGATAAGTTCTAGGAGTTCAGAATCTCTATAGACAGATTTGAAAGGTAATCTAGTATGTTTGGCTTGAACACAGATCTCACATTTGTGTTCATCATCTATAGGAGTCTTAGGTATAAGATCTAAGTTCATCATCCTTTTAATAGATCCTAAATTCACATGACCTAATCTACCATGCCAAACATTTGATAATTCAACATTTGCAACAAAAGAAGGATTTGAACTTTTATTCATAGTACTTAAAATAAAGAGTCCATCTTTCACAAATCCTTTCCCCATAAACAAATCATTCTTAGAAAAAACTACTTTATTTGCCTCCATAACAATTTTGTATCCTGAGGCTACAAGAAGGGATCCACTAACAAGATTTCTTCTGACAGACGGCACATGAAGTACATCATGGAGAGGTAGAATTTTTCCTGATGTCATCTTCAGATCTATTCTTCCTCTTCCCACAATTTGTGCCGTTGAGCCATCTCCTAGGGTCACGCCTCCTCCACCTGATTCTTGATAGGTTGAAAAACAGGAGCGATCAAATGAAACGTGAACATTAGCTCCAGAATCTAACTACCAATCATCAGAATGGAAAGAAAGGTTTACTACAGGTTGATAGCTTACAGACCTGAAGGAGCTGAAAGATCCATTCAGAATCATGTTAGCCTCTGGCTTGCCTTTACCCTTGAAGGAGTTCTGGATAGGTTCTTTCTTCCTTTGGAAGCAGTTGATGGCTGTATGGTTGGTTCTACCACACACAAAACAAAATGTCCTTTGATCCTGAGTCTGACCAAGGTTTCTAGGTTTTTGGGGTTGAGGGTTTTGGTGGTGATGGTTTTGGTGATAAAGATTTTTGGGAGGAGGTTGAAAACTCTGCTTCTTTTTGAAGGAGATTTTCTTGGATTTGAGATGGTTGTTTGACTTAGGTTTTTCATGGCTTTCTACAAGGTTTACCTTAGCTGTGGCAGTTGACCTAGCTTTGGTCTTGGATCTATATTTCTCTTCTGTTCTAATTCTCTGTAGAGCTTGAGAATATGTAATAGATCCTTGTAGATGTAGAAGGTCTTTTGTCACTTTAGACCAGGAAGGAGGGAGTTTATCTATAAAGCACCCTATTTTGTGCTCAGTAGAAAAGACGGTTCCCTTGGCTTGAAGCTGCCTAAGGTGTTCTTGGAACTCATGGATTTGGTCATTGATAGGTTTGTTATCTACCATGACATATTGGTTGAATGTGGTAGAATTGAATCTATCAATCCCAGCATCATCACAACCATACTCATCTTCCAAAGCATCCCAGAGTTCTTTAGCACTTTTATACTCAAAAAATATGTCGTAGAGTGACTCCGACATAGCGCTTAAGATTCTGTGGAAGCAGTGGTAGTCAATTTCCTTAGGAGTCTTGGGCTTGGTAGAAGAGGAGGACTTGGAAACCCCTACGTCAGACTCAGTCTCATCAGAATCATTTGAGATGGGTGTGGACCCATCAATGGCAGAAATCAGACCTAAAGTGGTAAGCCAAAATTTTATCTTGCTTTGCCACCTCTTGAAGAAGGTGCCACTGAATTTTGCAGGCTTTGCAGAAAAAGTCTCTTCCTTGGGAGTCATGTTCCTAAGGTCTGAAAAATTATATTTACTCAATAAGATAGTTTTAAGCTAAAATAACAATTAAAATAATTTTAGTAATAAACCCTTTAATTTTTAGTTTTTCAAGTTTTGATGAGGTTGGGTTAGCTGTAGGAACCGGATCCCAGCAAGCGGAGGTTCACTAGGAACTCTTAAGTACCGGTCGCTTAGACGATATTTTGCCTTGTTGACAGAAGGGCCCTTTCGGCTTGTTCCCAAACAAATCTTAACTTTAGAACTTTAAAAATAAAGGAATTTTTTACTAAATTAATTAATTGTTTGATTTAGCCGAAATTGATATATTGAGTAAGAAAATGAGTATTAACTAAATATAGTAGCACAATAATGTTGTCTAAGATGTCAATTCTAGAAACAGTGAATGTTGAATAAAATGATACTTAAAGGATGACAAATATATAAGATAAATTGTCTAGCAATGATATGTGACAGCAATTATTAAAATAAGTTACGATAAGCAACTTATTTAAGACAATGTAGTAAATTATTATATTGACAATAAATAACAATATGAATAGCAATATTAATGACAATGAACAAATAATAAATTATGCAACAAATAATATTAAATGAGAGACAAAATTGTTTACCAAATAGCAGGTGGATTTAAGTAATATAAACTTTGTTAACATAAACTTTTGGACAAGTAGAAAGATGTGTAGGACAGTATGTTCTAATAACAGAATGAACAAGTCAAATTAATTTTCTAATGTCTAAGCAAATGTGTAGGACAATAACAGTACTTTTGGATCTAAGCAAATGTCTAAATAGACAAATATAGAACTAAATAGACATAAATAGCCAGACTAAGGTTCTGGTCCGAAATGGTGACAACACTTTATTAAAATATCAGTAAATAATAGTTTGTTAAAATAGACCTAAATAACAGTAGTAACGAATTGTTTAGAGAAGCTTGTATACACAGTAACAAATTTTTAGACAAGGTTTTCACTTCAATAACAGTAACAAATGTTTAGACAAGCTTTTCCCCTTCAATTGTTTACAAAGCAATTGTATACACAGTAGCAAATTTTCCGTATAAATAATGGTTAACAGAAGTTTGTATGAAAGATTTCTTTTTTCTTTTTCTTATAAACAGTAACAAACAAGAAGACAAATAATTAATTTGTAAAACCGAAGTAACTCTTAGATTGTTGGAAATTCTTCAATTTTCTTCACTTAAAATCTGCAAACAAAATAAATGACGTAAATGTTACCGGCCTCCGAGAAAGTCGTGCACGTAGCACTGCCCTAAGAGTTAGCTCGGGTCTATGTGCAGACCGTATCCGAACGCTCCTAGTGGTAAAATCTCCGCTCCACCGGAATCTCTTTGCCGCACACGACTTGGAGAGAGTGATCCCGACTTAGCTCTGCCCAGAGCAACGAAATGAAGAACAGCAGCGGTAACACGAAGGAGACGAGAATCGTAGAGAGTTTCGAGAAGATTATTTTTTTTCTGTGTATTGAGAAGGAGAAGAGGGACTCAATATATAGGCAGTTGGGTTTAAACCAACGGACAGAAAATTAAAGGACATTTAATTTGGCGTTTATCAAATAAACAAATGTGAATCATGTGGTTCAATGTATCTGGACGAAATTTGAATAGTAAACGTTACAAAATTAAATGATTTGTAACGGTCAAAAACTGAAGGAGCAAAAAGAATGTTTGGGTCTCAGCCCGAACCCGATCGGCGCCCGCAGATGTGGGCACGTGCCCGCACCCATTACGCGCGCCGAACCGAACCGAACCGAGCCGAGCCGGGCCGGGCGGCGGCGGCGGCGCGCGCGTGTGGCCCATGGAGCTCCTACACACTACTTTTAGTGAAGCAAAGGAAGCACAAGTAATATGTGCACAAGCATGGCCCCATGCTTGGCCGATGTGGGACTAATATTTTTGTGTGCTTGAGCTTTTGCTCACAGCAGCCAACATATATATATATATATATATATATATATATATATATATATATATATATATATATATATATATATATCAAATGACCTCTAGCCTAGTGGTTAAGAGAGATGCATGCGGCCCGAGTGGTCAAGAGACGCTACCCAATTCAACATTATATGGATGAAAGGCGTGGCTAGAAAGATGCGGTACATTTTGTTTATATAAACTAGTACTTGGGAGACTTCTCACTAAAGCCAGACTACTGAGATTCGGTATGCTTGCGGGAGATTGCTTATGCGTATTGTGTGGGACGGGGATGGAATCAGCGAATCATCTATTCTTACAATGTCCGTTATCCTGAGAGATATGGGATCGGCATCAAACCATTCTACATATCAGTATTGGAGAAGCTTAGGATATTTCTGAGGTGATACATAGCATAAGAAGATTACGCTTCAAGGGTTGTGAGTGGTTCAAGGAGGCGAGTATCAGACTATCTGCTTTGGCCTGACATGTATGACGGAAAAAGAATAATCAGATACATGAAAACATGAGCATAGCTACCATAGGCATTATTAATAATATTGAATATGAAGTAGTAGTTTTGGAGATGTATAGAGGAGCTTCATGAGGGTGGATTCATTGTAAGTCACAATTATTACTAATAAAATTACCTTCTTTCAAATATATCTATACAAAAACAAAAGAAAAAGAAATATTAAATCGAGTAATAAAAAAAAGTAACAACAAAATAAAATTTGTGCTAAAAAATACTCATATATATATTCTTAAGGAATAGAATTTTCATGCCTAGTCTGTAAATTGTTTATACGGTTATTCATAATTTTCAGGTTGTTAAATCTAATTTCTTGTATCCTCAATTTTTTTCAACCATTTGTTCTTGGATTGGCAACCCACATTATATCAATCTCCGAGTACCTTTCCAGGATGTTTAGCATTTTATGTCGTTAACCTGGTTGAACAAAGCTTGACGTCAATAATTTTTTTTTTTTTTTGAAACATATGGTTCAATGCAGAAGAGGTATATGCTTCCATCTAAGAAGTTGTCCGATATAGAAGTAAAGACTAACAGTAAATAATAAAGAAAAGGCATAAAAGGAGTGCCATTTTCTACCATCTTCTGTCCGGCTAAATCAGTTTAGTAAGAAAGTAATTTAAGAGGGAATAATTAACTTAGAATTCAGATCAAAAGTCGTGTTGTGGGAGTCCCGTCAAAGTTCCATTCCTCCTGCACCATCGAATCGAAGAAGGTCGGTTTGGTCCAACGGACGAGAAACGGACGTAACCCATTAACTTATCCTTGAAATAAAAAGAAATTTGAATTTTTTTTTAATTCTAAACCATGTCTAAAATCATGTTGACCGACTCCTCCACCATCTATCAATCTAGTTTGTAGTCCAAGCTCCCTAGTCCAAGTGGTTAGGAAGGAAGGCTTACTTAGGGGAGGTCCTATGTTCGAGCTCTTCCGTGGACATGGAATGGCTGGATGGTCGTGGAACGACTACGGTCCCAAGCTGACAGTCTCAAAAAAAATAAAAAAATAAAAAAATCTAGTTTGTAACATTTAGAAGGGACAAAGCTAATTAAAGCAGTCGCACTCAATGGTCCAAGAATCCAGCAAAGTTCCAAATTAAGACCCAATTAAGAATGGGGACCATGCATGCAAGCAGCACAATGCCATCCCCTTCACAAAGTCAATCAACCAGCCTTTCAGACCCTCCAGCTGTCCCCATGGTGGTAAGAGAGGGACACGAATATGCAGGGTTTGGCAGGAAGGTGAGCAAACCATTTAAATAAATAATTATATTGCTTCTGCTCATAGAAGTCCCACAAAAGAGACACAATTGACCCATGAGATCTTTCGTCCTAACTGTTATATATTCTTCCATGATATTTAATTGAGTACTGCTGTACGTTGTCCACCTGCGAGCTACTCCGTATTCGTCACGTGTCATCATTTTATTGATAGATTAATTGACGTAGAATCCGTGAATACAGAAAATGTCAATGTGGTGCTGCCAGCCACGCGGTAGGCGGACAAGTTCGCCTGCGGATAAATTAGTTTTTCCGTATTTAATTGTATGTATCTACAGGACCGGTCCACGAGGTTAGATTATCATATTCATAACTAATTTTATTTGCTCTTTGATCTTTATTGTGAGCTGATTAGAGGACAGTCGTCTGCGACTCTGACCTCTTGTACTGGGATCATGCTAAGTTTATAAGTTGTTCTAAGCAAAAAAAGATTGTCCAAACTCGAAATCTTGTCTGACTTATCTATGGATACATTTGTCAAAGTGTAGACAGAGAAAGATATGGACATACAAAGACTGGATGGGTCTAGAATGTTAGGAATGTCACTGCTTATGTAATTGTGAGAAGTGTCAAAACAGCATTCATAGCTCTGCTCCACTCACAATTGAATTCTCAACTGTCAGCTTGTGAGACTCATTAGTACATAACTTGTCATGTTAGGGTTGTACAAACGGAGGGGTGTTGTGGTTGCTCTTGGGGGCACAACATCTCTCTTTATTGCCTGAAATAATTGTGCACATCTCCAATGCAACTGTAAGTTTAAAAACAAAATATTGCCATACATGAATAATTAAGTTTTAATTTTAAAAAAAATTCAATGCAAATGTCAAATGAAAAACGCTATTTTGTCCATCTATGGGGTTGACCCGCGTCCACGTGGCGGACAATCATTGGCCTCCTCCCCTGCTAACTTGGGCCCACCCAGACGGGGGAGCCAATGGGCGCCTGCCACGTGGTGGCGGACCAGCGCTGGCCATCCCTCCGGGATGTCAAAATAGCAGCGTTGATGTCAAATAAAGGGGTGGGGGGGAAAGAAGTTGTCTAGGAAGTTGAAAAAAAAATAGATTTTATTGTTTTCTCAATACTTTTACATTGACAATTTTTTTTTTATAATTCATTGTCTTGTATAAATATAATCTTATCAGATATGAAAAGACATTGTCATGTGCCTCGTGGGAAAATATACAAATAAACTTTTTGGGTGTCTTCAGTAAGGGACTGTTTGATAATTGGAATTTTGATATTGATTTCATGGAAGTGGATGGATGCAAATTCTTTATTTGGTTAAAAATAAAAGTGAGGATGGATTTTAGGGTAATCATTATATACTAAATCCTTGTACCCACATTGTCCTTTCCATATTTCTCATTCCAACGTTTTCTTTTTAGGAGAGAATTTAGGATGGTAGTTGGATTTTAATATTATAATTAATAATAATTAGTTAATTAATTATAATATTCACAACTAATTAATTGTTGTCGTCTATATAACTTAGTTATCATAAATCTTAATTAAAATTATACCTACTTAAAAATTATTAGTAGTTAAGTTTTAATATTAATTAATTAATTAACTAACTAGTTAATTTAATAGTAATTAGTCAATTAGTTAGCTTGTTGTAGTATTTATAAATAATTAGCTAGTATTATGTCAATTCATGTTCATTTATTAAGATATTAAAAATCTAAACTTACTTAATTATTGTTCTTTAATTAAGATAAATAAGTTTTATTATAATTAAAATATTTAAATAATATCTAATAGTAAATTAAATATATATGGTCCGGATCGGGAGTCCAGCGGAAGTCCCCTCCCCCCTCTCCCTCCCTCCCGATCCGATGATGCAGGGGGACGGAACTTCGGCAGAGCTCCCGCAACGAAACTTTTGATCCGTGTATACAGTGGCGGATCCATGATTATAATCCACTGGGGACACAAGTATAAAGGGGTTCGGAGACAACATTTTCAATTTTTTTTGGATATAATAATATTATATTATAATATTAAATAGTAATACTTTTATACAATACAATTTTATATCTCATAATTGTTTTCTACGAGTTTTCATATTTTGAAAGCGTTTAACTATAACATCATTTGTGATACTATTAAGAAACTCTTTTTCTATGAAGCATACATTTTAAAAAAGTACTAAGCGTTTGAATTTTTTAGTATTTATTTTTTTTCGTATTTGTTATATTTCAAAGTATGCTTCTAATTTGTAAGTTAATTATAAGAAATTCAAGTGTTTGTTATATGTCAAGATAATTATTTTAATTTAGCATACTTTAGAAGTATAAATTTAAAGTATGTAATAGTATGCTTCTATAAATTCTTTCTAGTTTAAAATCGCAGGCAATAAATTTAGAGTGGACATATAACAAATACTAAAATTTTAAAAGTATACCTTTAAAAAAAAGGAATTTTTTTTTCACTGGAGGCCAACCCTCCAGTGGAATACATGTAGATCCGCCTCTGCGCGTGCGTGCGTGCGTATGTGTGTATATATATATATATATATATATATATATATATATATATATATATATATATATATATGTATGTGTGCGTGTGTATATATATATATATATATATATATATATATATGAAAACTTAGATGGTGAAACTTTTGAATTCCGAAAATATCCTTACATACTTATACTAATTAAAAATAGTTCATTAATTTTAATAAGGACAACTTAGTAATTAGGAAGACTACCATTTGGTCTTCCTAAAGAGTCTTCCTAAATTAATTAAGAAATATTAAAATACGTGCAAGGCACGTGCACATATGCTATAATATATATATATATATATATATATATATATATATATATATATATATATATATATATATATATATATATATATATATAGGGAGAGAAAGAGAGAGTACGTCGGTGCATGTCTTTTTTTTTTTTTGATAACAGTCGGTGCATGTCTCAGTCGATGCAATATTGAAAAGTTTGGAGAAATAAATATAAATGCGATTTGAAAGACATAATTAACTTGTTGTAATATCCATTTTGAGAGGTATTTCTAATTCATGAAAGCTTGGGATGCGAAGATATTAACGTTTGTGAATTGAATAGTGAGTGGTTGTACGTCATGTATGATTTGTCACCAGTCACCACTACCATTTTGTTTAAAGTTGGACTTGGACTTTGGAAAGACTGGAACTAGTAGAATGGACCTTTTCCTACATTGATTTGAAAGGTGTTTAATTCGTTATATATATATTTTCTCTTTCCATGTAAATCAAGATTCAAATGAATATATATACAATGCTAATATTACTACGCCACTCTGACGGTAAGTCTACGTAGTAATTAGTACATTTTTATTATTTATTCTTGTCATATATAATATTGAGTTAGAGATGCTTTGCTCTTTGTCCTGCCCAATTTACGATGCACATGTGCTGAGTGCCGATGCAGCAGCAGAAGTCAACAAAATTATGAAGTATTTGTGTCCGTTGGGCGAGACACGAGGTGCAGTCAACTGCAATTGCACCCACTCCGAGACACACCACATGCTTGAACTGAGCCATTTGAGTTGGGATTTTGGAGACTCGTGTCAGTCAACAGCAGCAGCAACCCAACACTTTCTCTTCTCTGCCACCGCAGCAGCCTCGTTAGCAATTACCAGAATAAAACTCCTAGTATAAACGAATTTTTTTTAATGTTTCATAAACATATAATTTTTTACATATTTTAACAAATCAAAATCAGTACATAAAATTTAAACATATAAAATTATAAATTATTTTGTATAAATTATAAAAAGAATTGACAAAAGATATGGTAAAAATTTATTTAATTAATCAAATTTTAACAACATATTTTAAAATATAAAATTTTTAATCTCAATATTTTTATTTTTTTGATCAAATTTTTGCACATATTTTATTTGTATGGGTCAATATATATTCGTATTTTTTGCCGTCTTGAATTTTTTTCTTCTCGAATTGCTAACAAGGTGCAGCAGAGAATCTCTAATAGATCAGCTTATTTGACTTTCGGAACTCTTTTCTGCCAATCTCTATTCTTAAGATTTTCCAATAAAAAAATAAATGATACTTTTATATATATATATATATATATATATATATATATATATATATATGTGTGTGTGTGTGTGTGTGTGTGTGTGTGTGTGTGTGTGTGTGTCAAGATGTACTGATACATCTTTAAAGAAGTAACCACAAGTCACAAGTGGCAAGTGGGATTAGTTAACTATTTTTCTTGGTCTGAGTCATGGGATTAGTTAACTAATTTTCCTGGTCTTGTATGGAGAATAGTTAACATTTTATTCCATACCACTTACACTGCGCGTGGACTTGGGTTGACAATTTTGTTTAGTTAATAAAAGGAAATTTGCTCTCCTCCTGATCACTTCCTCACTCCACTTTCATTACTCAAACGACAATTTTATTTTAATTAATAATAAATGAAAATTGTCTTACTTAATTGCGCTTTCCTTGATTACTTTAGTCAATAATGTCATCCTCACTCACATGTGGACCTGGGCAATTGTTTAGGCAAGTATTGAGAGCGACTACGCCTACAGGAGAATGGTTGGACTTCTCTCCGTGATTTGCTCATGACAACCTGTTGCTATCAAATTTATGTGTTATTTACATTAACATTTTTTATATTTTATATTTACTAAGTGGATCTTCCCTAATTTTAAAATAAATATACTGACATTCTATGTCTATATATTTTTAAAGTATGGGTGGTTATTGTAAAATATTTTATATAAATTATAAAACTTAGGTGTGGTCCGTATATTTAAGACAAAACTTAGGAGATGTAAAGGTAGTTATTTTTAAAATTATGAAAGGTCCGCATAATAAACACAAAACATAGGGGGGGTGTTAGTGTAAATAATCATTTTTATAAGTATCTGAATTAGTACTATCAGCAATATCGATGATTTTGGATCGAACATTGGATATTTAGATATTAGAAATAATTATTAAAATCTAGAAAATCTTTTTTATACCTAATTTTAAGTAATTTTTTGTTAGTCCCGGGGCTGGACCAAAGATGGAAAAACTGATGCAATCGAGATCTGAGAGTCACACAAAAACTTTGCAGTTATCAAACTCAAGATCTACGATGATACAAAAAAACAAATAGCCAGATTACAATATGAAGGAGGGAAATAGAGAAGAGAAGATCTCTCGTTCTTCCTTGCAAACGTGTTGCAATTGGGACAGAACGAGTTACAATAATCTAGAGAAAGATGAGATGAAGAAAAGTTGCTGGGGTGTCAAAACACCGTTGCTCAAAGCAAGATTCGTCCCACACGAATTGCTTCCAGGAACCAGCAAGTTGAAGAACTTGTGGAACGCACGAAGTCACCTCTGTTCTGACTCCTCAAATGGACTTGCAATGGCGGCAGCAGCTCCCTCTCTCTCTCTCTCTCTCTCTCTCTCTCTCTCACACTTCTGACTTATAAAATTCGTAGTACCTCACAAAGGAGGCCAGAAGAGAGTATATATATAGAGAGAGGGTGGAAACCCTAGCCGCCTCTTCAGTTATGAAAAGATTGAATAAAATCCCACAAAGATAGCAACAAAATTAATTCAAATCCCACAAAGATAGTAACGAAATTAATTCAAATCCCACAAAGATAGCAACGAAATTAATTCAAATCCCACAAAAAGTGGATCTGAATTAATCGCATTCAATCAGTCTTTCCATAACTGACTTGTAGCCTGCACAGTCAGCGGAGCCCTCCATGCGGTAGTAGCAGCCTGGCCGCATGAGCCGCATGGCCTCATGACCGCAAGTGCCACATGGACCGCATGGACCGCATGGACCGCATGAGCCGTATGAGACCGCATGAGGCCGCATGTGGCCGCATATGAGCCGCATGTTGCATAAGACCGCATGGCCGCATATGAGCCGCATGACTGTTGACGTGCTAAGTGCAAAGTGCGCCAACAAAATGCCATATTACGCCTCATGAGCCCATGAGCCCGAGCCCGAGTCCGAGTCGCTAAGCCCCTTTGGGGCTTAGCTCCAAATGGAATTAATCCAAGAGAATGATAAAAGCATTAATGCTTAATCCTTGGAGCCTTATTCTTACCTCCTAGTAAAATCACCCACATGGTTCCCTCCTTAGGGTCACCACCCCATGTGCATCTCTCAACAACACAACCAAGTATATATGTTGAGATAACTCATGGTGCATTTTTGATGTAGGACTAAACTTTTACAAGGCATGTTGAGAGCAAGCTCTCTCCATGTAAAGAAAGCACCAACAATTCTCCATATATCACAACCTATATATGTGTCCAGGGTTGAGCGTTCCCCACAGTAACTGTCTATTTTGCATTAGGATAGATGTCGCTGACGACTTGAATCTTCCCGCATGGGTTAAATAACAATGTGATACAAGAATGGACTACGTCTTGAATTCTGTACCACAATTGTAATTCTTTTCACTCACAAAGTGTAGTTACGTGTGCTTCTGGCTGCACATTAAAGGTCCTGTGCCAGCCTGGTTTCAGCGTATAATTTTGGGCGTCTATAAGTTTACCCTCAAGAGATGGCCTGATATCTCTTTCCATACACTATAGGTGAGTTCTTTATTAAAGAGACATGGCATGAAGCCTTGCGCTTCCTTGTAGTGCTACGCCGCTCTGACATGGCCTGAAGTCGAGGCATTACCCCTACCTGGGAACCTCATCGTAGTGTCATACTCATACTACTGTAGCAAGAGGTCTCAGCCTCTTTGTAGTGCCAATCTACTCAGCATGAAGCCTAAGGATTCCTTGCGGTGTTACGCCGCAACGACATGGCTTGCAAGGCCGAGGCTTTACCCCTACTTGGGTACCTCATCGTGGTGTCGTGCCACTGTAACATGGGGCCATCCTCCCCTTTGTAGTGTTGTCTACAACTCTTTAATTACGTCATACAGCATTAGGCTACCTGCCTATTTGCGGTGCTATGCCGCTATGACTTGGCTTGCAAAACCGAGACATTACCCCAGACCTGGAAACCTCATGGTGGATTCACCCCACTATAGCATGGAGTTTCACTCCTTGTAGTGCTGCTCTACCGTGCTTTCTGTAAAGCACACCAGGCATTCACTCAGCCTGAGAACTCATTAAGGCGTTTAAGCCAACCTTCTACAGGATCTGTTTTTTCTGCAGAAAATAAATAGTAGACAACAGTGGTTATGGGTCCGTATCCCTTCCATGTTCCAGAGAACAAGTACCCACTGTTACCAGATAGTTTTCCAGTCAGTGATCCTCCTTTGAACCAAAAGTTAGATGTCTAGTATATTTCTCTTTGAACTAATAGCATAAAACTTTATGGTAGGATTACAAAGACACACTATCAGAATGCCTTCAAGCCCATTTTACAAGCTGTGTCATCGACCAACTGGTGCTTGAGGTCCTTTGTGAACGGATCTGCCAGGTTCTCCTGACTCCGAACATCAATCACTGCAATTATACCTCTTTTGATAAGATCGTGTACTGTCATGTGCTTCAACCGCACAGTCCTCTTCTTCCCGTTGAAAAGGTCATTTGATGCCACCGTCGCAGTCGCCTGGTTGTCACAGTATATCGGTATCGCCGGTATCTGAGCCCCAACCACTAGAAGATCATACATGAGCTTCCGAAGTCATTCTGCTTCATCTGCTGCAGTTTCAAGTGCATAGAATTCAGATTCCATGGAGGAACGAGAGAGTATAGTTTGCTTCTTCGACTTCCACGATATAGCAGCTCTACCCAAGGAAAAGAAATATCCTCATATGGATCTCTTGCTTTCCACCTCTGAACATCAGCTAGCATCACTGAAGCCTTCTACTACTGTCGGATACCCGTTGTAATGTAGTGCATATGTCTGAGTCTTCTTGAGATATCTCATCACTCGCTTTACAGCTTTCTAATGCTCAATCCCTGGGTTGCTTGTGAACCGACTCAGCATTCCCACGACGAAAGCTATGTCAGGCCTTGTGGCAGTGGTTGCGTACATCAAACTTCCGATAATGCTAGAATACTCCAGCTGCCTGACGCTTTCCCTCGTGTTAGGCTTCAGCTTCTAATCACCCCTGTATGGCGTATCGATCCCTGGAAGATCCTTATACCCATAGCGTGTGAGCATCTTCTCAATGTAGTGAGATTGTGACAGCGCTACTCCAGTGTCTGTCCGGATGATCTATATGCCCAAGATGACATCTGCATCCCCCAAGTCCTTCATACTGAACTTGGTTGAGAGGAACTTCTTTGTCTCCGTGACACAGCCTATATCCGTCCCTAGGATTAGCATGTCGTCCACATACAGACAAACGATGACTCCTCTTCCATCAGCGAACTTTGTATAAACATATTTGTCCGTCTCGCTGACTCTGTAGCCGTTTGCCCTAATAACTTTGTCAAACTTCTCATGCCACATCTTGGGAGCTTGCTTCAAACCATATAATAATTTCACCAACTTGCAGACTTTGTCTTCAAGACCTTTGACGACAAATCTATCTGGCTGTTGCATGTAAATCTCTTCGGTCAGCTCCCCATTCAGAAATGCTGTCTTTACATCCATCTGATGTATCACCAACTTATGTATAGCTGCTAAAAAAATTAACATTCTGATGGCCCTATTTCTGAGAAAATCCCTTGGCTACCAGCCTGGCCTTGAACTTGTCAATAGTTCCATCTGCCTTAATCTTCTTCTTGAAGATCCATTTACATTCGATGGGCTTTTCTCCTTCAGGTAGATCTACCAACACCCATGTGTTATTGGAGGTGTTAGAGTCAAACTCGTCATTCACTGCCTCCTTCTAGAAGATAGCATCTCTGGTCTTCATCGCCTCATCATAGGTAAGCGGACCTGCTTCCACATGATAGTGACAAAGTCATCTCTGAAGTCTTTAGGTCTCCTCGCTCGCTTTGCTGACGGCTCTGCGAGTTCTGGTACAAGAGTTGTTTCATTAACAACAGCTTCTTCTTGGACTACTGGTCCTTATGAGATTTCAGTCTCATTTGTACCTACATCATTTTCCAGAATGTCCGAAAGAATAATGTTTTTATCTTTTGCAAACTTGTCCTCAAAGTATTCAGCATCGCAAGATTCGATGATATGATTTGACTCAATATTAAGAAATCTTCGAGCATCACTCTTCTCGGCATACCCCAAGAAGATCGCTTTCATAGTCCTTGTCCCCAGCTTCTGAATCTTCAGATCTGGGAGCTTCACATACGCCAGACACCCCCACACTCGAATGACATTGAAGTTTGGTCTAACTTTGAACCAGAGTTCATGAGAATTTATGTCCGAAGTTGCATATGGCACTCTATTCAGAATGAAAGTGGCCGTTAATACAGCTTCTTCCCAGTAGCATTTTGGAAGACCTGCAGTAAGCAGCATTGAATTCATCATTTCTGTTAATGTTAGGTTCTTCCTTTCTGCTACTCCGTTGGATTGAGGAGAATATGGAGCAGTAGTCTCGCATATGATTCCATGTTCTTTGCAGAACGATACGAAGTCATGAGACCTGTACTCCCCTCCTCGATCACTTTACAACCTCTTGAGTTGTTGTCCAGTCTGCCGTTCAGCTTTGGCCCTGAACTCTCCGAACTTCTCGAAAGCTTCGTCTTTAGTCTTGAGCAAGTAAACGAACGCGTATTTTGAGAAGTTGTCGATGAAGGTTATGAAATACTTCATCCCGGCCTTCGTGGAGAAATGTTTGAAGTCACAGATATCGGAGTGTACCAACTCCAGAAGATCTGTGCTTCGATTGACCCGATGAAAGGATTTTCTTGTGATTTCGTCTGAGCACACACTTCACACTTCTCCACCTTACCCCCACATTTAGAGATAAGTCCTAGACTAAACATTTTGTTAATTCTTTTACAATGAACATGTCCTAGTCTATTATGCCACAACTCAAGAGAATAATCAGAAAATGTAACTGCATTAATGTCATTAAACTGCTTGACAAGCTGAATTTTAAACATTCCTTCGGTTTGATAAGCCTTCCCGAAGTATGTTCCTTTCTTGGACATCACCATCTGACCAGCATTGATGTCCATCCTCAAGCCTGCATTGCAGAGCAGGCTCCCAGAGATCAGGTTCTTGGCAATCACCAGAACATGCTTCACACCTTGAAGTGTCAGAGTGTTCCCAGAAGTGAGTTTCAGCTCCACAGTCCCGATCCCCAGAACTTCAGCTTGGGCCTGGTTTACCATGACAACCTTCTCAGATATTGGCTGGTACGTGACGAACCATTCCTTGCCAGAACAGACATGGCAAGTCGCACCAGAGTCTATCCACCAGTCAGAGTCAACCCCCACAGTTGTGACCTGTGCGATCATAGCAACAATGTTAGAAACCAATAAAACCTTACTAGGATCACATTTCTCTGATTGTTTAGGCTTGGATCTGCATTCACTCTTGTAGTGGCCTTTCTTGCCACAATTGAAACAAGTCCCGTGGGACTTGGACTTCTGTTGCTTGCATGAAGGACCCTTCACTTTTAGATTAGTGAAGTCCTTCTTCTTGTGATGAGAAGTGTCACGATCCGCACCCGGATATACGGATACGAATACGTAGACGACGCCCAGCCTACGTCGCAGTATCGGCGGTAGAACGCTGTCTAGTACCCAAAAAATGTATACTACGTCTATAAGGCCTATAACTACAAATATACTCTAGTCACATCACAACAGCTAGGGATGATAAGACAAGAAAGATAACTAAAGCACAAGAACAACTAGAAACTACTAGAAGGAATCATAATACAGGAAATAAAGAAGGAACAACAAGACTAACTAAGGATATCTTCCAGGCAACTCACATAGAATAATAGTGAGATCCACCCCAGCTAGAAACATCATGATGTCCACTAATGGTATAACAACTCCTAAAATATTATCAACGGTATCCTGTCAGGAAAATGAGCAACTACAAACACTAACAGCAGTTCCATATGAATTGACAAATTCTATAAGAGATAGTATAATGAACTACAAGACAAAGATATATGAAGACTTGGAAACCGTTCGAAAGCTGAGTTACAACCCTTAAACCAAACAAGGACCGGGGTTGTAACCCTTCTCCCGAGCAGAACTCAGTCTCCAATCAAGGTACATCATAGAGGCATATAAAACATGTGAGTAACTAAAATCATAGCATGGTGAGAAGTACTGTATGTAGAACAGAACAGGATATATGATAAGATAAAGTAAATATAAAATGTGCCTCGAATATTATAGCCTAATATGATCGGTATGGGTCAAGAATCAGGCTTCCAGCCGACCGGCTACAAGTACGTGGACTCGGTCCGGCCGGGATGGTAAGCTATGGAGCAAGTAGTTGTACAGGTCAGGCTATACCCATCGTGAGGTGAGGGTATAGCTATGATACAAGTAGTAACTCAAGGTGGGCATTGATCACACTATCTATAATATTCCCCATCCTCGAGTAGTATACGGATCCAGACATAGCACGTCATGGCACGAGATTTCCTAAGAAGGTAGCTACTCCTTCTCAGGAATCGGTGTCAATAAAAGTACAAGAACAATCGAACAAGTACCAGTATCCCAAGAAATCTAGGAATGACATCTCATGACAGGAATTCGACTATACTAGTCCGTGAACTATCGTGTCTGAGAATCAAGTAAGACACTACGACTGAATCGGATATAGCAAATATCAAGACAATGAAAACTATCAGTGAATGTACTCGCCTGCGGTCCTGAGCTGTCAAATGGGGTCGATGCTCAGAGTGATGCCACAGACCTAAAGATAAGATATATATAAATTAATTAGGGTTCAACAGTGTAGGCTTGATTCTATAGTATAAGCTACGTAATCTAGGTCAGACTCGTCAACTAAGTCAAGCTAGGTCACACTGAGTCACACTAGGTCACAAGAAGTCAAACCAAGTCAACTAGTCAAACTGGGTCAATGTGTAGTGTCCCGAAATTCGTGATACATATTTTACGTGTTCGTATTTCTGACCCGTATTTCTCTTTTCCTTGATTTGTTAGTTGTGGTTTTATTTCATATTTAGCATGTGGTTTAATGTCATTATCGTTCTGGATTAATTCTGATTAATGGAGCTTGGTTTATTGAGTATTTCATGGTTCATCATGGCATTGCATTGGCTTGGTTTGGTTCGGTTCGGTGGATTTGGCTTGGTTGGGTTTTATGTGAACCAAACCACTCCCACCTACCACCACCCTTATTTATATCCCACTCTCTTCTTCTATTACTCATTACTCTTCTTCTTCTCCTTCATTAATTCTTCACCTACCAGAGAGAGGGAGAGAGAGGTCTAGGCAAGTGCAACTTACTTCATGGAGGAACTCCAATTTTATTGCTTCATTCTCTTCCTTACTGCATTCTAAAGCACTTTAGTACTTGACATTTTAATTTCCATGGCTAGATTCTTGTAGATCTAAGTTTTTATTCGGAATTCTTGGGTTTTTATCTACTTAATCCTGTTATTCTAAGTTTTGATGGTTCCATGTTGTGAGAATTTTATTCTGCCCCATTTTGACCTATGGAAGTTTGGATTTGGACTCTGGATGAAAGATTCATGGAGCTTGGGAGCCATGGCTGAAGGGTTCTTTTCTCGGAAGGATGGAGAAGAAGAACAGTTCATAGCCGACTGAACTTAGCCGCATAGCTTTATGCAGCAAGTTTTATTCCTGACCGCATAAGCCTTGCTGGTTACTTGGCCGCATGGCCTATGCCGCAGGAACTTAATTCTCCCAGCCGCATGAAGATTTAATCTAGCCGCATGAGACTTACATTTCTAGCCGATGAGTTTAACCCTGCCGCATAAGGCCCAGTCCCAATGCTGTCGCATGGGCTTCTGAGTCCGGGCCGCATGACCCGATTTATTCTAGCCGCATGCGCCTCTTACCTATGCAGCCGATATGTGCCCGCCTACTTAACCGCATGACCAGAGTCGTTCGAGCCGCATAGGCTCCACTGCTCCTTCAACCGCATACGCATTCATTGCTCCTGGCCGCCTATGTACAGCCCCCTCCCGGCCGCATGGGTACTCTCCCCTCTGAGCCGCATAAGCTTTTCCCTGCTGCCGCATGGGACTCTGCCCACCCTCAGCCGCATGAACTCAACACCCTGAGCCGCATGAACTTAAACTCCCGCTAGCCGCATATGCCAGTCATTTCCTGGCCGCATGAGACCCGGTTACTTTCTGGCCGCATAAGGCCCAGTCTTCTCCAGCCGATGGGCTGTTCTCCTTCCAGCCGCATGTGATCATTACTGGCCGCTATGCCTTAGCCGCATGGCTCTTCTATAGTCCTGAATATTGATATTGTATTAGATATTTTACGTCCATTTATATTACGTCTTTTGTCATGAACTTGATAATCACGAATTTACTTAATATGTTTAGAATGATAATTGAACAT